>JARHVA010001476.1:2715000-2772500 GCA_037957365.1 Torreya grandis | reverse complement strand
CACTGTGGAAAGATTGGGCATAAGAAAAAGGATTACTAGGATCTTTAGAATAAGAATAAAAGTTAGGAAGACACCAAGGAGGTGAATGTGGTAGAAGGTAATGTTTTTTAGGATGCATTAATTATCTTCATAGATAATATTGTTGAGTCTTGGGTTTTAGATTTAGGGGCTTCTTTTCATACGACACCACATAGGCAATATTTTATTGATTATGTTCAAGGGGATTTTGGACATGTTTAACTTGTTGATGATGAGCCTTGAAACATAGTAGGAAAAGGATGTGTTTAGGTTAAGATTAAAAATGGAAAAAATTGGTTGTTGAAGGATGGCATGAATTTGCCCAAGTTGAGATGTAATTTCATATCTATGGGGCAATTAGGCAATGAATGTTGTATGGTGTATTCTATAGTAGATTTTTGAAAGATGACCTAGGGTGATCTTATGGTAGTAAGAGGTAATAAGTTTGGTACCTTGTATTTGGAATTTATTGATGACTATTGTAATTTAGTTGTTACAGATGTAAATGAAACTTTGTGGCACTATAGGCTCAATCACATGAGCCAAAAGGGAATGCAAATTTTGAAGGATAGGTTGCCTAGATTTAAAGGGTTTGATTTAGATTTTTGTGAAAACTCTATGTATGGTAAATTAAAAAGGGTCGAATTTATCAAGGTTGGACCTATGAGGAAGCAGAATAAGTTAGAGCTAGTTCATTTAGATGTATGGGGGCTGACTTAAGTATCTTTTATTGGTGGTTCATCTTATTATGCCACTTTTATTTATGATGTAACTAGGAAAGTTTGGGTGTATGGAATTAGGATAAAATATGATGTGTTTGATAAATTTAAAGATGGAAAGACTTGGTTGAGAATGAAATATATCTCAAGTTAAAATGTCTCAAGTTAGATAATGGTGGGGAATATTGCAATGATGGATTTTTTGATTATTGTTCTAGGAATGAAATTCATAGATAGAGGATAATTCAAGGAAATCCATAATATAATGGAGTGTTATAAAGGATTAATAGGACTACCATAGAATATTTTAGGATCATGAGGTTTCATGTCGGACTACCTCTTTTGTTTTGGGTAGAAGCAGTAAACATGACTATATATCTGATCAATAGAGGACCTTCATAATCCTTGGATGGAAGAATACCCAAGGAAGCTTGATCTTATAACAAGGTCGATTATTCCTTTCTTAGAGTATTTTTATTTGAATCTTTTGTTCATATTGGTAAAACTGATAGGACTAAGTTAGAGGCTAAATCTAAAAAATGCACTTTTATTGGTTATGGTGAGGATGACTTTGGTTTTCAAATTTGGAGTCTTAAGGACAAGAAAATATTTCATTCTAGGGATGTGGTGTTTAATTAAAAGGTCATGTATAAAAAATAGTTGAAGGATTAGAGAGAGGATTCTAGAAAAGAGTATATAGTGTTAGAGGACATTACATATGATAAAGTGTCTAAGCAAGTAGTTCAGGCACCTACTCCATGGGAATCCCAAACTCCGAAGGTGAAAAGGTCTTTTAGGGTAAGAAGGGAACCTTGACATTTTTCTCCATATCTTAAATATTCATTACTCACTGATAATGGAGATATAGAGTGATTTGAATAAGTAATGTAGGTAGATGCTAATAAGAAGTGAGAATAATAAATGGATGAGGAGCATTAGTCTCTCATGGAAAATCAAACTTGGGATTTGGTAAACCCATCTGAAGGTAAGAGAGCATTTTATAACAAGTGGGTGTACATAATTAAAAATGATGATGAAGTCAATAAAAGGTACAAGTCCTGGTTGGTGGTAAAGGGATTTGCATAGAAGAAGGGAATTGATTACAATGAGTTTTTTCTAGTGGTAAATATGACCTTTTTTAGGATTATTCTTGGGATAATGGAAACAAAAGACTTAAACTTAAAGAAGCTAGATATGAAGACTACATTACTTCATGGTGATTTGGATGAAGATTTATAAATGGATCAACCATAGGAATATGAGGTCATAGGGAAGAATAAAATGGTGTGTAAACTAAAGAAGAGCTTGTATGGCTTGAAATAAAATCCATGACAATGGTACAAGAAATTCAAAAGTTTTGTGATGGAGCAAAAATACTCTAGGTATCATTTAGACAAATGTATATATATCAAGAAGTTTGATTATGATAGTTACATTATCCTATGTCTACATGTGGATGACATGTTGGTTGTAGGTAAGAACATGTAGGAAATAAAGGTACTTAAGGATTAACTTTATGATTCCTTTGTTATGAAGGATTTGGGAGTAGTAAAACAAATTCTTGGTATGGAAATAACATGAGATAAGAAGCAACAAAAGATAAATTTATCTCAAGAAGAGTACATTAATAAGGTCTTGGAGAGGTTTAGTGTGCATGATGAGAAATTAGTTGGGAATCCTTTGGTAGGAAATTTCAAGCTATTAAAGGAGTAGTATCCTAATATAGAGGAAGAGAGAATCTAGATGTCCATGGTACCTTACTCATCAGTAGTTTTCATCTTGATGTATTCTACGGTGTGCACTAGGCCAAATATTTCCTATGTAGTGGGAATAATAAGTAGCTATATGAGTGATCAAGGTAGAGAGCACTGGTAAGGAGTGAAGTGAATCCTTCAACACTTGAGAGGGACCATGGGGAAAAATTTAAGATATGGTAGAATGGACACCAATATGCATGGTTATTTGATTTAGACATGGATAGAGATTTAGATAGTAGGAGGAGCACAATAGGATATGTATTTACTAGAGGTAACACAATGGTGAGATAGATTTCACAACTATATAAACTTGTGGATTTGTCAAATATAGAGGATAAGTATGTTATTATCACATAGGTAAGCAAAGAGATGATTTGGTTAAAATAGTTTATTAAAGAGTTGGGGCATAAGTGGGAGGAAGGGAAATTGTATAGTGCTAGTTAGAGTGATATACAAATATAAAATAACTCAACCTTCCACTCTAGGTCTAAACATATATAGTTGAGGAACCATTTCATCAAGACAACTTTGGAGGAAGATAATTTGAAGGTGGAGAAGATTCATACCAGTTAGAATCCTCTAGATATGATAACCAAGGTGGTCATAAGGGAGAAAATGAAGCTATTTTTAGCTTTGGTTAGCCTTCATAGATGATAGTTAAGGGTTGAGAAGCCTGATAAACTAAAATTAGTCTCCAAGTGGGATATTGTTATGTTATGAAGCCTATTTCCACATTACAATATATTTCAAATATTATACATGAAAATGTATTATACACTCTTAATTTATTAAAAACCCCCTTTTTCCAATAGTATAGATATGTGGTTTATCTATAATTATATATGTGCATTGTCATGACCCATGATTAATGGGTAACCATTATGGGTTGACTTGGCCCATGGTTTTGGTAACCATTAGTTTTTAAAACTAATATGTTAGTTACCTATTGATGTATTATAGATGGACATACAATAGGTAATATATAGGAAGAACTAAGTTTGCGAAGTTGAATAGAGTGTGTGAATTCAAATGCAAATTTTGGAGAGTTTTTTTAATCACAACTCCAAATAATATTTGTGCATTTTAATCGTGAGAAGATTGATCTAAGAGTGTATTATACTCTTGTTGGCTTGTAATAAAATTTGAGCAAGTGTTTATTGGTGGAAGTAATGCATATTAGGTGAGCCACATTAAATTATATCTTCTTGTTATGTATTTTAATTTTTGTTCTCTATGTATCTCTGTTCATATATTTTTTTATTATGATTCTATGAAAATATTCTACATTAATTTCTATTTTATTCCTAATAATTGGTATCATATCTTTATGTTGACTTTGTTGAAGTGTTGAATTATAGGAAGCTTTATTAGTTTAAGTGGGAGCTATGGCTGATGATAGTATATCAAATGATGAAAAGTTCAAAGGGTAGAATTTTGGTCTATGGAAGATGAAAATGGAGGATTTCCTCTATTATAAGGACTTACATGCTCTATTTGGAGGAAAAGTAAAGCAATAAATGGATATGTTAAATGAGGCTTGAGAACTACTTGATAGGAAAACACTTGGGGCCATTTAATTATGCCTTACATCTTTGGTCACATTTAATATAGCATAGGAGAAAACCATATAAGGTTTCATTAATGTGTTAGGGAAGTTATATGAGAAACCCTCTACTTCTAATAAAATATTTTTAATGAAAAAGTTATTTAATATCAAGATGTATGAAAATGGTTCTATTGTTGATCATTTAAATGAATTTAACATGGTTGTGAGTGTGTTGAACTATGTAAAAATTGAATTTGATGATGAAGTTAGGGATATACTTATTTTGCATTCCTTAGAAGAGAGTTGGAATGTATTGGTAATGGTTGTGAGCAAGTCAATCTCTAGCAATGCCAAGTTGAAGTTTGAGGATGTCATAGGAGTAATCATTAGCGAGGAAATTTGATGGAAAAAATATAGGGAAACTTATAATTTAGGTGATGATTTGGTGGTGGAGATTATAGGGAGACAAAAGTATAGAGGAAAAAGAAAGCATGGAAAGCCAACTTTTCATGGAAGGTCAAAATCAAAGAGTATGATGGCATCCTAGCATTGTGGAAAGACTAGGCATGTAAATAAGGGTTTTTGGGCTCTTTAGAACAAGAATAACATTTAGGAAGACATAAAGGAAGTGAAATTGGTAGTAGGTAATTTTTATCAAATTTCATTAATTCTCTCCATAAATAATATTGTTGAGTCTTGGGTTTTAAATTTAGGGTCTTCTTTTCATGTTACACCACATAGGCATTATTTTACTGATTATGTTCAAGGGGATTTTGGACATGTTTATCTTGGTGATGATGAGACTTGAAACATAGTAGGAAAAGGATGTGTTCAAGTCAAGATGCAAAATGGGAACACTTGGTTGTTGAAGGATGTCATGCATTTACCCAAGTTGAGATGTAATTTAATATCTATGGGACAATTAGGGAGTGATTTTTATATGGTGTATTTTATAGTAAATTATTGATACTTAGGGATGATGGACATGTTTATCTTAGTGATGATGATACTTGTATAATATTAGTATAAGGATATGTTTAGGTCGATATGCAAAATGGGAAAACTTGGCTACTAAAGGATGTCAGGTATATGCCCAAGTTGAGATGGAATTTGGTATTTGTAGGGTAGCTAGGAAGTGAAGGTTGTATAGTGAATTTTACAATAGATTATAGAAAGGTGACCAAGGGTGCTCTTATGGTAGCAAGAGGTAAGAAGGTTAGTACCTTTTATTTATCAAGTAGTGTTGACTATTGTAATTTAGCTATTATAGATGTAGATGCAACTTTGTGGTACTATAAGCTCTATTACATGAGCCAAAAGGGAATGATAATTTTGAAGGATAGGTTTCCTGGATTGAAAGGGTTTGATTTATATTTCTATGAAAATTGTGTGTATGGAAAATAGAAAAAGGTCAAGTTTCTCAAGGCTGGACCTATGAGGAAGGAGAATAAGTTAAAGATGGTTCATTCAGATGTATGGGGCTAGATAAAATAGCTTCTATTGATGTATCATCTTATTATATCACTTTTAATGATGATACAACTAAAAAAGTTTAGGTGTATGGCATTAGGATAAAAATTTGATTTGTTTGATAAATTTAAAATATGGAAAGCCTATTGAGGTCAACATACCCCCATTTCTAATAAATAGGGACCCTTAGTTTTAAATTGTGCAAATTTATACTTTAAAAATGAAAGTTCACTTGATCAGAGCACCATTAGCATGTTTGAATGTTAGTTTGATTTGAAGATCATCCAAATATGGTTTGGTTAGTATATTTATTCATGATTCTAGTTTCATATTGCCTAAATTTGCTAACATTAGATCTCTATGATTCAGGTTGCATGTAGAAAGGAGTGCATTTGGAATGAATAATATCTAGGGTTCCTTGATTTAATGTTAATTTGATCTTTTACTAGGATTTGGTCTATTAAAGACTATTTTGAATGCATGTTTGACTCATATAAAAAACCTTGGTCTAATTTATTTAATGTAATTACTTATTTTGAATTCAAATTTGGTGGGATCATATTGATGTGGGAATGTTAATTTTTTATTTTGGACTTATATTATATTTTATCCTAAGGTTTTAGTCATTTTTTAAAAATAGGAATAAAAGCCTAGGCTAAAACTTTATCCTAAGTCTCTTATGTTTTCCCAAAAACTTTAGGCTAAGTTGATTTTATTAATCATAGTGGTCCCTTTTATTAGAAAAGTTAGCTTAAATACTTTAGCCTAAAACTTTATTCATATTTATTAATATGAATAAAAAACCTTAGTCTAAGACTTTAGATTAATTTTTATAAATTTATTTAAGCTTTGACTTAAGTATCTTAATTATCTGTAGGAACCAATCATGTCCAACCTAGCAGATCAAAATCTAATAATACGCATTTAATTGGGTGGAGGTGATTAAATAGTGCATGAGAAATGTTGAAATGTTAAAAGATCCTAAGATTAGTATGAGGGTGACATATGTCCCCATGTTAGTGGGTAGCTCAAATATCAAATGGAACACGATAGAGTGAACATATCAATAGACCTATGGATGGATCAAAGAATGATAAGTGGAACTATCTTAGGTGCCTAAGAAGTAGGTTGATAGTTTATGGGCCCTTCTATAAATCAATAAGTCAACAAGACTATGATCAAGTACAACATTACATGTGTCATAACCATAGCCCAAGGTTAAATCTTGAATGTTATACAGAGATCGATGGAGCACATCAATTCATCTAGCCAAGATTCGATGGTGTGAAAGGAAAGTTAAATTTTCAAAGAAATAAAGTTAAAATGAAAAGCCACCATATGTAAAAAGGGTACTAGCCTAACATAGACTAAATATACAGAGTGAAAAAATCCCATGGTGCTCCTAAGTGGCATGATCTCAGATACCATGTATAAATATCAACCAACAATAGTCAACTTATAGGATCTAGATCAAAAGTTTGAAGTAAAGGTGGAATTTTTAAAGGGACTTGATCCAATGAAATAGTGACATGGGTAAAAAGGACAAATGATCATATTTTAAACATTAATTATTTAAGTGACATGGAAGAGCCACATAAGTGCCAAGTTAGATTAGGAGATCTTGTAGGCTCAAAAAATCAAAGTTATAAATATAAAGATCTACATGAAATCTAAGGCACAAAGTGCACATTGTTTGAAGTAGCTACCACTATTAAAGCACTGTGAAAATATTTAGGAAAAACCTAGCATATACATAATAATTAATTTGACCCTGTGATCTTTATAATTGAGACAAGGAGAGTTGAATTATAGTTTGTGCAAGAAGTAAGGAGTAAGAAATAAGGAAAGATTGGGATTGATGACACTTAGATCATCGACATGATCTTTACTACATAATAGAAACATTAGGAAGGGATGATAAAGATATCAATAACATGGGAGATCAAGAAGATGAACTCTTCATGGATCTTATTATTAATCTCAATTTAATGGATGACCAACATGGAAAGGAAATGAATCTTCTTTAGCAAAAATAGGGAACCATAAAATTAGTGTCTCAAATTGAAGCTAATTTACTTAGAATATTTTATTGTATGGAAACATTGAATGTTTTTTAAATAGAATATTCTTTTTTAAAGGCATGTGAATCTTTTAAATCACATTGCCTATGGGTCAATCCATTAGGGAGTATCTATAACATTGTAAAAGGGACAATTGTCCTTGACACTTGTCAAGTTGCATATTGAGAAGGAATGACTAGCATATCTCATGAATGGTTTATATAAAAAGGAATTACCAATTTTAAAAAAGGGAGTCCTTAGAGACAAAATTACTTTGTAAACTTGGAGTAAGCTGTACAAACACGGAATATTATAAATCTGTCCAATATTTGTCTATATGTTTGCTATCATGGTTGTTTCCTTAGTTTTTTAGTTTGAGGTTTACATTTGAATGATTTTCATGAATTCTAGATGTGATAATATGAATGTAGAGTTGTTAACTTGTGATTATACTAGGTTGATTAAAGGATTATATATTTAGTTCATTTCCTTTTCTTTACTTACAAATGTGTCAATGCTATTTGTTTCTAGAAGTAAATCTTCAAATTAAATTTGATTTCTCATTTGCATTATCTCACTTTTCCTTAGACCCTCACCTATTATGTAGTAGGATATATGATTATGAAATTTCACGTTATATATTGGTTAAATGAATTCTTGAATGAAATCTAAACTTTGTCATAATGTCTAGGTTGAAATCATAAACTCCTTTCTGCCTTACCCTCCTTTTGCTCTTTTTTAATCAAATCATTGTAGTTTACATTTTCATTGTAAATATTCATGACATATTAGGGTTATAATTTAGGTTTGGGACATCATTCATTACACTTATTTAGATTAATTTCATCTTCATAAATATATAAGACCATGGTTGTTCCTGACAACCATTTACATGTTCATTGTGTGAAACATTCATTTAGCTTGGCCACTATTCCACCATAGATCTTGGGAAGATCATAACCAACAACTCATGTAATGGATTCTTTGAATCCAAAAATGATAAGTGCTTATTAAAAAATATATGTTGACCTAGTGATACACATTCAGTCATCAAAAATTGGTGATAGAAGGAGGACAAAGCTAATGCTATGTGAATTTGAAGTATCTTTTCTAATTTTAGGGAATTGTGTTGAAGGACTAATGTATTATTTACATATTTATGTTTATTTTAGCATATTTGTGTAAAGATAATTGATATAAATGGTTTTAAACTAGTCTTTCTACTTATTTACATAAAGATAGAAGTTTTTTGAAGATTCATGCTAAATTATGGTAAAGATAACTTGAGATCTATGAATCCAACTAGTTTGATGTTAATAATAGCTATTTTGTTCAAAAAATGATAGATCCTATTAGTGACAACAATTTCATTAAAGAAATTGATCCTTTGTCAAGTGTAAATGCCTAAGTATAGCCTGAGTCGAGTATCAAAGCCTAAGTTCTTAGCCATATTCCTATTTTATAGTGTTCTTTTGAAATGTCAAATTCATGTTAAATCAACTAAGTTTTATTTGGTCCTTATTATGTATAAAGTCATATTTGTGTTAGACAAAGTGTTTTAAAAAATGTCTAAAATAATTGCATTTATTCAAGAAAAGTGTAAAGTTAAAATTCTTTAAGAAAAATGTATGGCTCATTTTTTTCAATGAAATTATTTTAGACATTATATCTAAGACAATTATCCTAATAAAGAAAAGTTCAAAATATCTCATATGCTTCAAGGAAATTGTTCCAGACAAAAAGTTTGAAATAATTATCTATATAAAATACTTGAATGGATTATTGTAGAGAAATAATTCCAAATACAAATTGATGTGGAGGAACTACCTATAACAAAAGTACTAACACAAAAAAGCCACATGAAAATAAGATGCTCAAGACCAAAAGACCTAATAAGTAAAGTCCCTAAAGAAATTTTCTTGAATTACAGGTATGATAATCTTGTGGACATATTTTGATAGGTGCATGGATGCTAATTTTGAGGCACAACAAGTAGTCATTATGATTCAAATATTTTAGGATGGTTGCACAAGCATCAAATTTAGGCCCTGTGAAGTAGCCATTTGATTTCAAATGGAGGTAGATCTATGACTCACATTTTCTTGGGTGAAGATGATCTGATGATAAGCAGAATAGGTCAAAATGTCAAAAACATAAGGTATCACCACATGGCATGATGGTGCTCAAATAAATAATGACTCTTTATAAGTTACATAAGAAGTGTATGGAGATACCAAGTGGCACATCCTTAGGGCCAAGTATAGGCAGGGTCCAATAACACTCCACCCCTCAGATCATGATCCAATAGAGCATGCTTACTCACCCCAACTTAATCTGATGGTGCATATCCAAGTTTAAAAAGATAATGATCTTATGTACAAAAATAGAGATGAAAAGTGGCATAACTACATACCACTAATTAGAGTTCAAGCATCCCATGAAAGATCAATAACTCAAGATTTTTTGGGAATAATCATGCTCAATATCATGGATTATAATGTGATAATACACACTTGATAAGATGAAAAGATTTAATGATGTGAAAGCACAATTTAAAAGTCAATACATGGTCATAGGCTAAAGATTAATCATAATCCTAGAGATCGATGGTACATGTTTAAATGTACACAATCTAATCTATAATGCATATTAAGTCAAGCCTTTTCAACAAAACCTAAAATGAATGTAGGACTACCACTTAGAAAGAGTGCATTATCCCAATAGGACTAACAAATCATGATGTAGAGAAACCATAGAGCTTCCAAGTGACACCATTTCATACAAAACCTATAGGAAACTAATGGCATTTGACCATATGGATCAAGATCAATGACATGCATTTTCTCATATGATTAGATCTAAAGGTACAATCCTAGGTGGACTTTTAAAAGGGATAAAAACAAATAAGAAAGTGACACATGCCAAGATTAGATCCAATAAAGTGGCCTACATACTTTTAATCATTAAAAGTACCCAATTGGATAAGATGTGGAATGCTAAGTGTTAATATGTAGTGAACTTTGGCTAAGAAGCTAAAATTAATTTTTCTTCCATGGATGGGCAATGATTCAAAGCATATAAGGAGGTATATAAGTCATCCTAGAGCATATTTTTTAATCATAACCATGCATCATTTCATATTTATACCATGACCATATATTATTCACATGTCATCATTTCAAAATCAAGGTTATTCCATGGTGTGCACTAAAGGAAAAATATTTAGCTCCAACTGTGTAGACAAGTGATCAAGAACTTCTCTAGATGGTTTTAGATGAGGATAAAGTCTATATGGATCCTCAAACAAATATTCTCCTTATATCTCATATGAAAACATGTTTAGCCATGAAATCAAAACTTTATTGTAAATCTTCAACATTCATTGTAGAGGCAATTACAAAGATGATTCTTTTCTTACAAATGGATGGAGATATTAGGCATGGTATGGAATCTTTTCTATCTAGAAGCATCTTGGTGAAATATTTAAGGCTTGTTCTACAATTTTTAAAATTATAACCCATGGTCCTAGATTTGAAAATGTATAAATAGAGGGTTTCTCCCATATTCAAAGGGGTTGGTTGTGTTTTTGGGTCTTTGTTTTCTTTCCAAGTATAGGCTCTTCAAAACTTTGGGATCACTATTGTGTGTATTTTATTTCTCTTGCTAAGGTGGTTATAGATGTACAACCATTAGTAAACTCTAAGAGCATGTTTATATGTCTCCCCTACCCAACATGGAATAAATACACCATGGTTGTCCCCATGGAAGCATTTTGAAACACTAGTGTGTGTAATATTTTGTCACAAAGTTAATGAAAATGCTTGCGCTTCTCCACAAATTTTTATTAATGAAGTGTAGTAATATGATTTGCAAATGATGTTGATTAGATATTTGGGTTTATGATCATTACTAGTTATGATTTTTAACATAGATTTATATTATAAACTCCTTCTACATTATTTGAATATATATTTTTAAATAACTTGTTAGGTCACCATAGGTTTATAGATTAGATAGGAAAAAGCATGTGAGATTATATTTTCAGTGTATGTTCTAGGATTTCAAGGATCATTTGAATATTTTAATTTCATTGGCACCAATAAGTGTAAATTACTCTTGGTAGTTCCATTATCTTGCATTTAAGTTTTTTGCATCTTTGTAATAAGTGATGTCATGAATTTTGAAGGAATCCCTACTTATTTAAAGCCACCATCACACTACCTTCCCTTTTTATATAATCATCTAACTTGTCCTACACTATCCTACCTTATAAATAATACACCCTTTGCATATCTTAAGTATTTTTTTATAGAAGATGCATAAGATATTGCATACTTAACATGTGTCTACATTTTATGCTTTAAATCCTAGCATTGCAATCTTCTATTTAGTGCTTTTTGCTGAAAATTATTTATAATGAAGGTTTTATGCAATTTCCCATCTATATTTAGTAGCTTTTTTATGACTTAGATCATCTTAGTATTTAGTATGACAACCCCTCATATGTGAATTGTGATAACTTAGCTATGCCCTGGTCATATGTGTTCCATGTGCCAAAAATCCCCATAGAGTTTGAATTATAGAATATATCCATGTGAGAAAACTACCCCATAGGTCCTATCACCTTAGTTCATGTAGAGCCATAGTAGCAGGGAGTTGACCATACCCTTTGTAGTGCCTCTCAGTCATTTTATGTATTTAGTATAATCTTGATGCCAAACCCTTCCCTAGCTATAATGACATACTAATAGGTTTTTCACCAATATTTTCCATTTTATTTCAAGTGTGCAATGCTGAGTGTACGAGGTGTATAACTAAGAATAAACAATCAAACTAGAACTATTACTGAGGATTAAGTGAGAACCTTTGGCCTTGTATTGTTAAGGACTCTTAGAGAAAGCTACTATCATTTTTAAATTTATCTACCTATATTCACACTCATTTTATTATCTTGGGTTCATCAACATCACCATGCAACTAGTGTCATTACCAGGGACTAAGTTGAAATCTTGGCTACCTATGTTGCTAGGGACTCTTATAGGGAGCTATAAGTATTTAATGTTGTAAATTTCTCTACTATTATTGCACTGATTTGACTATCTTGGATAATAATAAGTTTATCACTCCACTAAGGATGTGGCATGAATTTTTGAGGTTTGATAATTGACTTCTATCATGTTCATTATAAAGGACTATTAAGATTGCATGTTGGAAGGCAATTTTTCAATTTTGAACATTATTATAAATATTTTAGTGTCTTTAATTTTACTATCATCATTAATTTTAGAAAAGTATTTTGTCAGTATGTATCAAAGTCAATTTGTTAATAGTTATATTATAGAATTGTGATTCTAGTGGTGACTCCAATTTTTATCACCTACTTTTGAGGAAGACTAGTGATTTCTCTAAATATTTTGCTTAGTTTTATATTTGATTATTTTCTTGTTTATAAATCTAGAAGGATTTAGATCATATTTCAAAGGTGACTCATCTAAGAAACTTTTTCCACCCTTAATTATTCCTTAAAGAAGAGGGATATAGGTTTAAAAGCCTATTGAACGGTAGAGTTTAGCTGTTGAGGGTTGTCAAGATTCTAGTAATCTTAAATTATTTTTTTTCCCCCATTATTAAGGACTATCATAGATATCCTAGTAATTTCAAAACCTATAGTCCTATGTATTACCCATCTCCTTCTCAACCAATTGAATTCCCTCCCAAGTTTGATCTACCAAGTCCACCTCATTCACCCCTTCATATCCTTTTTCTATTTGCTCTTGAGCCTCCCATTGAACCAATCATGAGGCATAAGGATCAAGATGAGAATTAATATCTTACATTTCACATTCCAAGATTTAGGCCTACCAATTTTAAATAAATGGTAGGCTATCCTAATGAAGTCCCAAATGAAGTAAGGAAATTCCTTTTAAAATTCCAAGGGAACAATGCAGTGAGTGGTGATCAATACTTGAGGGATTTTAATAATATCATTGAAGATTATGAGGTTCAGCATGAGGATGTGTGAATTAAACTATTTGTGCACATTTTGGAAGAGGATGCTCATTAATGGTTCAATTCCCTTCCCCATGGATGCATTAATTCATGGTGAGAGATGAAGAATGTTTTCAAAAGTCAATATGGTGATATAATTGATATAAGGTTTCTTTTGGTGGAGTTTTAAAACATATAAAATAATCATAATGAGTGTTTTTATGACTTCAATACATGGTTCAACAAATTTATGATGCGGTTGCATAAAAACATTAGGCCTAGTGATATAAAGTGCTTGATAAAATATTTTGATGACTTTGATAAGAAGGATATGTACTAGTTAAGGGACAAGGCTCCCATGAGCCTATAATTATAATTAAATATGGATATCCAAATTTAAAATAACCTAAAATCTATGTTAAATCCTATGAATAACTAGGTTGATTTAAAATTGGTCAATCTATAAAATATAGTCCAAAAAAATTTCCAATCTTGAGGAGACTGTTAAACTTTGGCCTCTACTATCAAAGAAATGTCATATAAGTTGGCTAGAGATGATAAGGGGATACCTCATGTGTCTAGAAGTCAAGAAAGGACTCCAAATCTGAATCAAGTGCAAATGGGGCTTGAATTCCACAATCAAGACAATGATAAAGTGTAGAGGCCTATACATGAAGAAAGAATAGACAAAAATCAAAATAGAGAGGCTATAAAAGAAGTGATTAATCCATTGAATAGAAAAGTGAATGCAAAAAATTCTAACATTGATATTGATTGGTGTGATAAGTTATTCCTTCCACATCCCACATGTGATAGAACTAAATTGATTGATGAAGATGGGAATGAAATTGAGCCTAGATCATTTGATGATGAAATCTTGATGTTCAATTGTTAAATATCTTGAAGTGAATTTACTACGTCCATTGAATTTTTGAGTGTTATTACTTTTGATCAATTTTGTAGTGAGGTTGAGAAGGTAAGCATCCCAACTCCTAAATTTTCTTGTGATGTTAATATGGCACAAGAATATGAATTTCACATTCATGATTTCAATTTCTTATGTTCTATGAAGATTAAGAAATATGATGGGGGAATTCTACCAGTTGAGGACAAGTAGCTACTAATTAATGCAACAATTTACCAAGAGAAAGAGTATCACTTGAGAAGTAAATATAAGGCTATTGCTCCTCAAAACACTACCCCTAAAAATCCAAAGGTAGGGAATGCTAGTATGGAGGCTATGAAAACCACAATAGTCCTTAAATATTCTAAGCTAGTAACCATTTCACAATTTGCTATGCCTAGAGGTGCTCAAACTAAAAATAAGGTACCCATATTGTCTAATATCCATAAGGGTGCTAATGAGTTTAAACAAAATCCACCTTTGAAGGTCTCTATCAAAGATTTAGATCCATCATAACTGATTCCACTTTAGACTTTGAGTATTGTATTCCAGTTGAAGGTGTTGTCACCTTTCCACACGATACTCCTCTTCCTCAGAATATCATATATGATATGGCCCAAGTGTTGAGTCAACTAAAAGTCACCATGCCACTTGTTTAATTATTAAGAATACTTTAGCATAGGAAGAGGGCATTTGATTACTTGGAATTTGGTGAGAAGTCAATTGTAAGTGAAATTGAGTTACCCCAAACACCCATAAAAAAGTGATGAAAAATTAGAAGATATTTTTGAACTTGCTCTAGAAGTCTATTTGCGGACTACATTGGTAAAAAGTTAGCTAAATGTGGATCTATTTTATACAACCCTACTAATAAATGGTCATATTTTTCAAAATTTTATGTATAATTTCAATGATTGTTGTAATGTGATTCTCTTGGGTGTCCTCAATGAACTTAGGGTGAAGATTACATCATCCTTTGGAAAGTGTTACACCATATACTCATGAGAAGTTATATTTGTTGGATAAGTCAAGGGGTTGGTAGTGTAGTTAGCTGTGCATCTATGCAAGTATTTGAATATAAATGTGGTAGTTATAGACTACATTCTTACGTGGGGGATGTTTCTATCATAAAAGTGGTATGTTAGCATGGGTGGAAGTGTGTAGATGGTCATTTATTATGCCACCATTCCATTAGAGGGTAATATGGTCAAACTTTATAGACATCCAAAGATCATACCTATAATTTAAGATCCAAAACATGTTCTCAATGAAGTGTTGTACATGGATGTTGACTTGGAAAACATTTTTGGGAATATTGACACTAATGAATAGCTTGTTAATCTTGATGGTGAATGTCATAGTGAAGGTGTAGTTTATAGGATGTGATTTGATGGGGCTTGCTCCAATCTTGGAAATGGAGCTAGGTTTGTCTTCTATGCCCCCAATGGTAAGTGTTTCAAGTTTTATTTTAAGCTATATTTTGAGTGTACTAATAACACTACTGATTATGTATCACTCTTTATTTGTTTATGGATTATTTGTGAATATGGAACAAAAGTCTTGATTATCAAGGGTGATTTTGAGCTAGTGGTAAATCAAGTCTACAATGCTTTTGCCACAAAAAATAAAAGGTTGAAACAATATTAAAATGTTGTGTGGGATTTTATTGAATTATTTGATGCAGTAAATATTTTTTATCATGATAGAGGTTTTAATGAATAAGGTGATAGACTCATAGGGTTAGGTATTCAGTTTGATATTATAGATATGAACCCTCATTGTTAGTATCAATTGGAGCCACTTTTTTGGCCTTTAATACTAAAAAATGTTCATCATAGGTAGGTGCTTGAAGATGATGAGAAGATTAAGAGGTTTATTAATTAGAAGATAAATTTATTATCATCTCATAGACCTAGAATCCATGATTCAAGTATGTGATGAGAAAGAAACCTTGTTTAGGAAGGACATAATTAAACTGAAGACAAACATGCTCCTTAGAGGACTGGTGAGTTTAGAAGAATATTTTGGTGAAATAGATAGAATCAAATCAAGAGAATCACTCATCTCAAAATACATGACTGAGTGCAATTTGGCTTATCATGAGAATCCAAGGAAGGTTTGGCTAGGTGATCACCTAAGTATAGTTGAAAAGAGAGTTTACATGTAGTTGCTTAAAAAGTACTAGGATTATTTAGCATGGTCTTATTCTAAGATGAAATCATATAGGGAAGATTTATTTCAACATGTCATCCCATTATAGCTTGATATCAAGCCTTTTAGGTATAAATAGAGGCCTATTAACCCCATCTTGGCCACCAATATGAGGGATTAGCTAAAGAAGCTGAAGGATGGTGGTATTATTTAGCCCATTAGGTACTCATCATGGGTTACAAATTTAGTCCTTGTATGGAAGAATAATGGTGAAATATCCTTGTGTGTGGATTTCCAAATTTTTAATAAAACTTCTTGGAAAGATAATTATCCCCTGCCCAATATAGAAAACCTACTATAAAGTGTTACTAGACCAAATATGTTATCTACATTAGATGTCTTCTTAGGGTACAACCAAGTTATGGTGAAGGAATCCAAGGGATCCAAGACTATTTTCACTATTCCTTGGGGTATCTACGTATATATGAGGATGCCTTTTAGGTTAATGAATGCTAGTAAAACATTATAGTAAGCTATGGATGTTGATTTTGTATGGATAATTAACAAGTTCATATTTCTGTATCAAGATGACATTACTATGTACTCCAAGAATAGAGAAGTACATTTGGAGCATCTAGAGTAGGTGATGATTAGATGAAGGTAGTTTGGAATTTACTTAATCCTAAGAAATGACACTTTGAAGTATAAAATGCCAAGTTAATGGGACATATAGTGTCTAGGTATTTGTTCGTGACTGACCTCAAAAGGTTAGAATCCATTGACAAAGTTCCTATCCCACAGTCTAAGAATGGAATCCAATCCTTCTTTGGATAAATAAATTTCAAAAATAGGTTTTCTCTAATGTAGGTATAGATTACTCTACCTATAATATCCATGTTGAAGAAGAAACAAATCATAAAATGGGAAGAGAAGGCCATGCAAGCATTCAATGACATTAAAGGAGATTTAAAGTCTACCCCTATTTTGGCCAACCTTGATTACACTATGTCATTTAAAATTTTCTATTTTACATCATATAATACTATTATTTCTATTCTTTTAGAAAAAAATGAAGATGTTCATGAGTAGCCAATAGCTTTCTTTAGTAAAGATATGCAAGGTGCTAAACTAAATTACACCATCATGTAAAAACAAGTTTTCACTCTTTTAAAGGTTGTTAAAACATTCAAGCCTTATATTCTAAGTTCAAGGATTATTGCTTATGTCTCGCATACCATGGTGAAGGACATCTTGACTCATATTGAAGT
This sequence comes from Torreya grandis, assembly GCA_037957365.1. Lineage (NCBI taxonomy): Eukaryota > Viridiplantae > Streptophyta > Pinopsida > Cupressales > Taxaceae > Torreya > Torreya grandis. The sequence goes on along the minus strand of JARHVA010001476.1, from coordinate 2,754,619 downwards.
ATCTAGTAAAAGATGTAGGTGGGTCAACAAGTTGTAAGAGTATGACATGGATATTCAAACCACCAAGTTAGTAAGAGGGATGGGTCTAACTAAGATTATGTCTAAGACCAATTTGGGATATGTTGAGGTAAACACTACTATTTTTAATGTTGATGATTCCTTGAGTCAATTTAATGCATATTTGTGGTATAGAGATATTGTTTACTACTTGAAAATTTTGAGTTGTCCCCTTGAATTGGATAAGAATTAAAGGATAACTCTTAAGATTGTTTCCAAAAAATACATATTGACTAAGAATAAACTAGAATGGAAGAATTTTTATGGGGTTCTCCTAAGATAAGTGCTATAAGAACAAACTACTGACCTGATTGAATACTTACATAATGGATTATGTGGTGTCCATGTTTCACCTAAGGTTAAAAATCATAAAATAATGAGGGATAGTTATTGCTGGCCATCATTTATCAAATATGTTGCTCAGAAAGTAGAAAATGTGTAAAGTGATAGCGCTTTGTTGGGAGGATGAAAGCTTTAAGTTCTCTTCCCTCACAACTCATGATGATTAAAGGCCCATTCAAACAATGGGGAACAGATTTTATTGGATAAATTTTTGATTCATCAAGCACTAGACATAGATGGATAATAGTTATAACTAACTACTTTGAAAAATGGGTTGAAGAAGTTCCTACAAAGAAAATAACACACCATGTGGTTATGGATTTTTTGCTAAATTAGATTATTTGTAGATTTGGTGTGCCTATCAAAGTTATTACTAATAATGTCATGAGTCTCAAAGATAAACCTTTAGTGAAATTATGTAAATAATATGGTATTTAATTAACCTATGTTTCTAATTATAACCCTCAAGGGAATGGTCAAGCAAAATCTAGTAATAAGAACTTGCTCAAAATCATTAGACGTACTCTGGAAGTAAATAAGAAGTGGGATAAATAGATGAAGTTTGACTTATGAGAAAGCCCTTTTGAGCTTGTTTATGGAGCTCAAGTAGTTTTGATTATCAATTTGAAGCTACCCACTTATTAGATAATACAACAACTAGAAGATGATGAGTAAATCAACTACTATGAATGAAAGATGAACCAAATTATTGAGCTTGATGAAATTTGAAAACAAGCTCATGAAAGATACCTTAAGTTCAAAGTAAAGCTAAGGAAGGTTTTTGATAGGAAGGTCACTCTAAGAACTTTCTAAGTAGGTGATCTAGTTTTATTTTGGGATAATAGGCATGAGGAGAAAAGAAAACATGGAAAATTTGATGGCATGTGGATGGGTCCCTATTACATAGACTATCAGATTGGGGAATGCACATTTTTCCTAAGAGACTTGGATGGTGAAATACTAGAGCTACTAGTCAATGGAAGGAATGTAAAATACTTCCTTGATTGAGTACATCACTTGTATACATTTTTATATAGTGTATAGTTCTATCTTTCTATTATCTCATTGCTTTGTCACCCCTCTACTTAGGGATTTATTTGTATAGTTTCCCTTTGTATTTTATATGAAGTGTTCATTTTTAGATCCTCTTGATCTATTTTTATCAAGTTTTCTAATGTTTTATTGAGTGTTTTCTAAAATTTCCAAGTCTTGACTCCATGGTCAATTAGATTGGCACTTGGTCTTATGTTATGAGGTTCTTTAAACACTTGTATGGGGTATGCATCCCTAGGTGAAAGCCAATGTTAGTGCCAAAAAATTCATTAAATAAATTGAGCCCTTATTATGTGTAAATGCCTAAGTCTATCCTGAGTCAAGTATCAAAGCCTAAGTCCTTAGTCATATCCCTATTTTTTAGTTTTTTTTTAAAATTCAAGTTTATTATTAGATCAGCTAAGTATTATTTAGTCTTTACTTAGTATTTATAAATTCCTATTTGAATTAGGAAAAGTGTTTTAAAAAAATTATGAAGAATTACATTTCTTCAAGAAAAGTGTAAAGTTAAAATTCTTTAGGAAAAATGTAGGGCTCATTTGCTTCAGAGAAATTGTTTTAGACATTTTGTTCAAGACAATTGTCTTGATAAAGAAAAGTATGGAAGATCTCATATGCTTTGTTGAAATTGTTCTAGACAAAAACTTTGAAAAAAATTTCCCAAAAAATGCCTAAAAAGATTATTCTGGAGTAAGAATGTCGAAGGCCAATTATTGTTGAGGAACTGCCCATAACAAAAGTCTTGACACAAAAAATCCACATGAAAATAGGATGCCTAAGACCAAAAGACCCAATCAGTAGAGTCCCTACACAAATTTTCCTAATTATAGGTATGAAAATCTCATGGAATTTTTTTGATAAGAGCACAAACATCTATTTTAAGGCATGTTAAGTAATCATTGGGATTAAAATGTGTTAAGATGGTTATGTGAGTGTCAAAGTTAAGCCCCATGAAGTATCCATTTAATTTCAAATTGAGGTAGATCTACTGCTCATGTTTACTTGAATGAGGATTATCCAGAAACAAGTGGAGTAGGTCAAAAGGTTAAGAAGCATAAGGTGATACCATGTGGTTTAATGGTGCTCAAAGAAATAGAGACTATTTGTAAGGTACATAAGAAGCTTATTAGACTGCCAAGTGGCACATCCTTGGGGCCAATTATAGGTAGTGTCTAATAATACTCTACCCCTCAGATCATTATCTAATGGAGCATTTTTCTTTCCCCATCCATTACTGATGGTGCATATCCAAGGTTGAAAAGATAAAGATATTAGGGGCAAACATATATATGATAAGTGGCATAACTACATGCCACAAATTAGACATTGAACATCTCATGCAAGATCAATGACTCACATTTTATCATAAAAAAATCATGCTTAATCTCATAGATTTTAATATGATGATATGTGTTTGATCAAATGAAAATATCTAATGGTGCAACAACAAATTTGAAAAGTCAATACATGGTCATAGGCTAAAAATTGATAATATTCAAAATGATCGATGGTATCCATTCAAGTGTACATAATTTGTTCTATGGCACATAATAACTTAATAATTTTCAATAAAGCCTAGAATGAATGCATGACCACCACTTAGGAAGAGTGCATTAGCATGATAGGACTGAAATAATAGGATGCAGAGGGCCCATGGAGTTGCCAAGTGGCACCATTTTAGTACAAGACCTATACACAACCAATACCATTCAATCCTTTGGAACAACTTCAACAATAACCATTTATTTAGGTGAGTAGATCCAATGGTGTGGGCTAATATGTAATTTTTAAAGGGCTCAAAACCAATACTAAATTGACACATGGCTTGATTAGAGCTAATGAAGAGGCCTAGTTAGTTTTAAGCCTTATGAGTACCAAATTAGATCTGATGTGGCATGCTAAGTGTAAATATGTGGTGAACTTTGGATTATAAGCTAAAATTAATTGTTATTCCATAGATGGGAAATGATTCAAAGCATAGGAGGACTATGATTCATTTTAGAGCATATTTTTCAATCATAACCATGAATCATTTTATGTTTATACCATAACCATGGATCATTTATGTGCCATCATTTCAAAAGTATCTTTATTCCATGGCATGCACTAAAGGAAAGGAAACTAATTCTAACTATGCAGGCAAGTAATCAAGAGCTTTTCCAGATGGTTGCAAATGAGGATAAAAAGTTTAGTGAAAAGTCTATTTGGCTCCTTAAATGAATATTATCCTTCTAGCTTCTATGAAGACATCTCTAGCTATGAAATCAAAAGTTTATTGAAAATCTTCATCATTCATTATAGAGGTAGTTATAGTGATTATTCTTTTCTTACAAATGGATGAAGATATCAGGTGTGGTATGGAATATTTTCCAAATGAAAACATATTGGTAAAATCTTGAAGGCCTGTTCTACAATTTTTCAAATTAAAACCCATAGTCCTAGATTTGAAAATGTATAAACAAAGGGATTCTCCTCTATTCAAAGGTGTTGGTTGTGTTTCTGGGTCTTTATTTTATTTTTAAGTATAGGATTTTTAAAATTTTGGCATCACTATTATGTGAATTTTTTCTCTCTTGCTAAGGTGGTTGTAGTTGTATAGCCATTATCAAGCTTTGAGAACACCTTTATATGTCTCCCCTACCCAACATGGAGAAAATACAATGTGGTTGTCCCTATGGTAGAATTTTGAAACACTGATGCATGTAATATTTTCTTTCAAAGTTAATGAAAATGCTTGTGGTTCTTTATTAATTTATATTGATGAAGTGCAATAATATGTTTTAAAAATGTTTTTGATTGGACATTTGGGTTTATGTTCATTATTAATTGTCATTTTGAATAAAGATTAAGATTATAAACCCTTTCCACATTATTTATACATATGTTATTGAATAACTTGTTAGGGTTCCCTAGCTTTATGGATTTGATAGGAAAAAGCATGTGAGATTCTAGTTTCAGTGTATGTTTTAGGATTTTAAGGATCATTTGGGTATTTGCATTTCATTACCACCAATAAGTGAAAATTACTCTTGGTATTTATATTAGCTTGTATTTAAGTTTTTTACGTCTTTGTAATAAGTGATGTCATAAAAGTTGAAAGAATCCATGCTAGTTGATAGCCACCATCACATAGCCCTCCCATTTTATATAATCATCTAACTTTTCCTACCCTATCATACCTTGAAAATAATATGCCTTTTGTATATCTTAAGTGTTATTTTCTATAATATGTATAAAATATTGCATATGTAGCAATTATTTGTGTTTTTTCTTTAAATCCTAGCATTGTAGTCTTTCATTAAGACCTTTATTTATTTAGAACAAAGGTTGCATGCACTTTCCCATCTATCTTCAGTAGCTTGTATATGACTTAGAGAATTTGTGAATTTTGTGTGATAACCCCTCATGGGTAAAATGTGTAAACTTGGTTATACCCTAGTCATATGTGTTCCTTATGCCAAAAATCCCCATGAAGGTTGAATTACAGAATCTCTCCATGTGAGCAAGCTACCCCATAGGTCCTCTCACCTTAGTTCAAGCAAAGCCAAAAGTAGCAAGGAGCTAACCATACCCTTTGTAGGTGTCTCTCAATCATTTTTTTCATTTGGTATAATACTGATGCCAAACCCTTATTTGGATATAATGACATCCTAGTGAGTTTTTCATCATTATGTTTTTATTTTATTTCAAGTGTATAAGGCTAAATGTATGAGGTGTAAAACTGGGGACCAATAGATCCATTGAAAATTTGAGTTTGTCTAAGCTTAGATGTGTAAATAGTATTCATATTCATGTATTTGGACATGCCTTTGAGATAATTTGGTTAGAGATTGATGTCCTTTGTTATTCTTTATAAATATTTGTACAAAATTAGCTTAACGTACCAATCCAATCATTGATTTTTACAAATATAAGGTTGATACATCATATTTTAAAAATGTTGAAGATTTTAAAAGCTAGACCTACCATAAGTAATGTTGTATAAAAGTTCACCTTAATAGTTTTTGTGCTTGGTCATGCGCTTAGATAACATATTCCAAGCTGGTTCTAGACTTGGGGAAGTTAGGAATGAGGGTAAAAAGGTTTGGTACATAATATTTATTCATGCTATGGCACTAGAATTAGTTTCACACAAGGGACAAACCTTGTATGCTCACTCAAAGTGTAAGAACAAAAGAATCAGTCTTAAACTAGGTTAGTTACATCATGCCATAGCTTGGGGTTCTATGGGAGTTAGTTGGGGTTCACATGTACAATCTTTCTTATTAGCACCAATCCTAAGGTGTAAGTGGTTCATCCTAATGTGTCACTCTAAGCACATGTCTCAGAGCCTTAGGGTATTATGGCTCAACCCTTAGTGTATGTGTTATTTGGTCGAAGGTGTTAAGTGACACAAGGATGCCATCGGTGACAAGGTTGAACCTCTATTTCAATATACTATAGAAATACTTAAGTAGAACTTAACTAAAACTAACTCATGAGCAAGATATTATAGAGATTATTAAATAGGAACTGAAACTTCATTCTCTCAATGATTTCCCTCATTAACTTAAACAACATAGTTCTTTATAAATAAAAATTCAGATGCTTATCATAATTCTACTCATGCCTAGTGGCTCAGATGAGATCTTGGGATATAAATTCAATATCCTAGAACTAATATATAAAATTAAATAATATGGTTATCTCTCTATTTTTTTAGAGCTCCACTATTGTTCTCCCTCCCTCTCCCTTTTTATGAAGGCCAACCTTCTTTTGTAGGTGAGAATCATCTTTTACTAGTCAAAGGGCTGAATGTTGAGTGATGAGCTATCACTTGGGATCACTTTACTACTTTTTACACTCTTCAAACATATATTCACCTTGAGCCACCTCATATAAATCTTGATATGGACATATTTAAATAATTTTGACACTTTTCAACTATCCATTAGCTAGAGCAGATTCCATAGCTACTCTTCCAGTTGGCTCCAAAATGTTTAAAAATGGGTGAAATTGACTCTATGGTTATGTGTACCAAGGTTTGATATAGTGGTGTGGTTCATTTATTAGTTCAAAATGGGCCCCAATATTACCCCATAAAAAATGCTAGTCTATCTTGGACTAGTCTTTAAGCACCTTGGGTGTGCAGAATTTAGGTGCTCCCTACCTCAAGTCTTCTTTGAAATTATCAAAAGTAAAGATGCTGCCCTTTATTTCATTTATGGTGACATATACTTTAGTGGATGTGGATTCTAAGGTAAGCACACCCATGTTATCTAATTCATTTTGAAAGGCTTCAAGCCTTTCTTTTTCCCTTTTCACACCTCCATCCAAGAGTTTACTCTGCTCACTAGCTTTTGTTTGGAAGGCACAAAAGACTATCTCCAATTTCTACAATTGAGTATTTAGTTAAGCACTAAGGGATTTAACCTTTGTCATCACCTACACACACTCAACCCTGGGCACCATGAAGGAGTGTTGGAGCAAAGTGTCCTTATCCTCTTTTATTGCTTTTAGGTGCATATCAATGATTTCTACTTGATTGGTGATGTTGTGTAGACTAATTACCCAGTGATTACCTGATTCACTATATAATTAAACATTAATTTTCAACCATAGGTACGTAATATTTTCAAGAGTGTCAACACTATATATGCATTACTAATTCAGAAATTAACTTGTTTTTCTAGTTGTAGTACAATAGATTTATGTTGAATTTATTGAGTATTCATATTATGAAGTTATTTTGATAGAATTAAAAAACTATTCCACACTTATGTATCATACATGCATCAAACTTATAAAATCAAACTTAATAGTAAAATATACTTATACCACATACTAATAATCAAATAGGGTCAGGATATTCACATTAGCTCATTCTGAGGGGGGCCTTCCTCATTTAGAACTGAGCTCTAATCCCTCTCTAAGAGAATTCACAACTTCTTATAGATTCAACTTTCTCATTACTCAATTTTGGATACAAAGGATATAGTAAAAAGTTTTGCTAATATTTCCTCAAAATTATCTAACTCCTAATCTAGTCTAAGTTCTACCTTTAAATAAAAAAGGTAGTTTATTGGTTCTAAACTAAAAACACCAAACTAAGAAATAATACAAATACTTAGAAACTACCCTAGTCAACCTTCATTTAATTAGTAAGAAAAATTACTTGTTTTAGGCTTGACTAGGTTAGAGACAAGGCATATTGTTTTGTTGTTTTATCTCCTTTTGTATTTTCTCATTATCCTTGTCTTTACTATTTTTGATACCATATCTAACATATCCTTGAATGTAGGGAATCAGTAAAACTATGATTCTTCTCAATTATTTGTTAGTTTCCAAAGATAGATGTGTCTACAAGGTCTCCTCAATAATGACTCTAATTCACATGGTAGCTGTACGTATCCTACATTGGCTATAGGAAACCTATAAGTGAAAACTTTAGTTTTTATGGGCATTTTTTAGTAGCTACATCCAACCTATAGGTGGAGCCTATAGTTTTTGTGGGATATTCTATAGTGGTTATTGTCAACCTATAGGTGAAGCCTACAGTTGTTATGGGCACTCTATATAGGTTTTAGGCAACTTGTAGGTGAAGCCTATAATTGCCACAGACACTTTGTAGTGGATACATGTAACCTATATGTGAAGCCTGTAGTTGTTATGGGTATCTTGGAGAAGCTATGACTATATCAATATTTTGTATCTTTACATTAACCTTCAAATGCTTGTTAGATAAAGTCACACATATAATTTAATTAAGAAAAATCATCCATAATTCATAACACACACACACACACACACACACACACACACACACACACACACACACACACACACACACACACACACACACACACACACACACACATGTGTGTGTAAACGCGCACACACCCACGTGCACACACACACACACACACACACACACACACACACACACACACACACACACACACACACACACACACACACACACACACACACACACACACACACACACACACACACACACGTGCACACACACACACACACACACACGTGCACGCACACACACACACACATTAATGAACATACAAAATCATAACTTCATTCATTCATTTACATTAGTGATAGATAGTTATGGGCTATATATAGAAAAATGGCATTGGCTAAGCATGGATGAGGCTATAAAAGTAATTAATTGGTGGCCTCATCAGGTGAAATTACAAAATATTATATCTACTTCTTTGATTCCCTATTCAAGCTTAGTGAAGAGATATTTGACCACCTCTATATTCATGGTTATATCTACTTGCATAGCTTCATAAGAGTCTGGTTTTTATTCTAGTGCAGGCTTCATCCTTGGTATTTTTTTCTCTACAAGTATGCAAACATAGTTAACCTCCTTCATATCCAAGGTATCCACATTATTTAGGAGCGATGGATTTGCCTCCTCTATGCACTCTATCAAATATCTAAGCTTGAGTTTGGTTTCCTCTAGCTAAATTTTTATGTCCTTTTCAATCTTCATCCAACTATTTGTATGAACATCATTAATGATGTTTTTACATGTGACTAAGGTCACCATCTTGATAAGCACATTCACCAAGCACATAGGGTTCATGTCATGGGGGTTTAATAGGTGATAGGAATGAACTTATTTAGAATTATTAGCATGTCAAATTTCCTTTGAAGGAACCTTGAAATTAGGTTCATCTATGTATTAATCTAACACCCATGAAACCTAGTGGCACGTGATAGTCATAATAGCCCTTAGAGGCATGCACTCCATCATGTAGAAGTCATCATCCTCTTTTAATCCCTACTATGCCATTTTTATATTTATAAGCTCATATTATTAATCCTTCCCAAGCTCTCCTTCTTTACTTTCATTAGTTATTGACCTCATGTCTTTATCTCTCACTTCTTTAGTGTTAGATCTATTTTCATGTTGTTCTTGTATGGGTTCTTATATGGACTTTTCCCCTCCATCCATCATCTCCTGCTACAGTCCTACCTCATCATTTCATTACTTTATGGAACTATTATCACCTTCCTTTTCCTTAGACACCCACTCAAAAATATGGCACACCTTTTGTGTAGTTTATTCCACCATTCTAGTGGTGGTGTAGGGTGCTATTTTTGATGATCTATCTTTCTTAGGTTCCATGCTAGTGGAACCCTTCTACTTTTCCCTTTGTTTAAACATTCAAGCCCTTTCATCTTGAGCCACTTTCTCCTCTTTTTATTTCTTCTTGGTCTTTTCTACCTCTTCTTCCTTCTTGGCCCATTCTTTTTTAGCCTTTACTCTTGTGGCTTGTGTGGTGCATTTATTTTATCTTTCTCTTACATCTTTGCCTTCTAATCAGTTGATTTTAGCCTATTTCATGCCTTTGGAATTCATTTATTTGTGCATCTAGCATAATGCTATCACTACTTTGATATGCCCTTGGTTAATGCCCATACCTCTCCATTTATACTATATCTCTTCTTCTTCTATATTCATGCCAGAGTGGGTTGCCTTTTTGGTCTCCTTGCCCTTCTCTTCTTTCTTTTCTTGTGCCTTACTCTCTTCTACTTACCTCCATTACTCTACCTATATCATTTCAATTACCTCCATAGACACCCCTACCTTGGCCATTTCTTCCTTTTGTTCTTTTAGATCCTACACCCTTTAGGTATCGATCTCATAGGAGCTGATTCCTCTCATCTTGTGCTTGGGCTTTTTTGGCTCTATTTGAGGAGTTAGGGAAGGGGTATATTTACTTGAGAAGGACTCCACATCCTTTGGCACAATGGCATTACCCTTCCCCCATTCTCCATTAAATTCCTCTATTTCCTCTTCTTTAGAAGCAACTACTTTGACTATAAGAGAGGGGGTATTTCTTATCTTTTACCCCCTTAGGCTGGAGGTGGTCTTTGGGGTGAAGTGCATGCACTTATATATGATTATGATATATATGCTTCCCCTTCTAAAGCAATTTTCAGCTTTAGTTTTTTTTGATCTCTTCTGAGGTTTCTCCTATCTTCTTCATTTGGGACTTCTTCTTAGGGGGCGTAAGGGTTCCTTCCTCTCTGATGAAAATTGGAGGGTCTTTTCTACTCTCGATGCTAGTCCCTATGTTGGAATCGTTCTTTCTAGGCTTCATCATATAGTATAGCCTATGGATAAATCCTTGGATGCTAACCTATTGGATTATATAAATGTCTATTCAATTTGAGGTATCCTCCTCATCTTCAATTGCACTCCCATCTACACATGGGAACCTACACCACATCCTTCTACACTCTATGTCTAACTCCCTACCTAGGATGTCTATGCCTTGTGTATTTGGTATCTAAAGGAGCATGTCTTGGAAGTACTCAAAAAAGAAGGTGAAAGGAAGCTTAAACCATCCTAGTTTATTCCCATAATGCTTACACTAGTGCATCATACAAGTTTTGTACTTTTGACAAAAGATAATTGGGAAGGTGTAGTCCTTATACTTTTGAATGGGAGACTCATGATATTATAATAACACCCATAAATCATCCTCACCCCCATCTAGGATCTTGATCTCCTCTATAATTATTAGGATTAGGATGGAGCCCCATCTAAATGTCCCTTTCACACTATGGCATTTAAACAGATTCCTAGTTAGTTATATAGTGATGAACTGTGCCATGTTGAATTTAGCTCCCTATGCCATGTGGTAGGCCAAGTAGAGATATGCTTTAGAGACATCTATTCCTCATCCATCAGGACATAACTTTGAGATTACGATGTGTGATACCACCCTCATGCCCTAGATCTTTACATCTATTGATGGGGAAAGAATAACCCACTTTGAATTAATTCAAGGCTTGGTAATATGCTCAACCTCTTCATCATCACTAATCAGCCAGTGGATGTCTCTACTAGTGTCTATAAGTCGAGTGAGTTTTCTTATCATTCATGTTGAGATCTTCATGCGTCAGCCCAAAAAATACATTTGGTCCTCATAGATGCATGAGAGAAGGAACTAAACAAGTTCCTCTAGTTTTTTTGAAGCAAGGCAACTCATAGAGCTGAGTTATACCTGAGGCCTTTAACTTGTCTCTGATTAAGGCATCGAAGAGGGCATCACCTTTAGGGATCTTAAGCCTCATATCCACCATCCAATCATATACCAAGTCTTGAAAATGGCTTGATGTCTGGAGGTTGTATTCCTTTATCTAGAAAATGTACATGAAAGAGTGCCATGGTTCTCCCATTGATGCCTTTGGTGGGAATTTCATATGTTAGTAAAACATCTTTGTCGACACCTCTATTTCCATCACCATGATGCTGACTACCTCTACTACCTACACCCTTGTCTTGGAAACAACTACTTATTCCATAATTTTGAACTAGTTGTGTTTTGGTTTCACCTCTATGAAGCATGATGCCTTTCAATTTCTTACCATCTTGAACCTGCTAATATTTAACCTTTGGAGGTGTGGCTTATCAAAGCCTCTAATGGTGATTGACACTTTTTTAATCATTGGATATCTTTTGGTGCATCTAGCTTTGAGATTCACTAGTCATTAATGGTGACCTGGTGATAGTGTTATTATTTACTCACCTCTTTACACCAATTTCTCTTGTCCCTACTCTTTACACACTAGTTTCACTATGAGTGCACTCCTCAATGTTCATCTTTTTACTTTAGGTGTTTTGAGTAGGTTGAATTTCTAAGTATGGTGAATTATTTCTTGCCTCAAGTCTCAAGTCTCTTACTCTACTTGATCTTTATTCTAGTAAACTTTGTAACTTAATCAATTTTACCATTGATTAATTAATATCTATCTCTTAAAAACTACCATTATTAATGCAGGTGTGATGGTATCAAATCCTTGATTTATTAAGGAATGCAAAAATCTATGAAATCTTCAAAAATATACTTTCTTTTACACCTTAAATGCATATATCTATGCCACCACCACCTCATTGAATGTTCCTAACAAATTTTTTAGTGAAGTAATGTATAGTGCAAATTGTCACTTCCCACTCCTTTCTAGGTGGTCCCATCTATTTCAAATGACTTTTATTTTGCACATGTATCCATGGCATGACCTTCACCTTTCATGTGTTAAATTGGGAATATCACCTCACATGCACACGATTCATCCTCCTTAGTTCCACTTCTTCTAGCCATGCTCCCATTTTAACATAATTTTCTATCTTGGTTTATTTCTTTGTATGTCATCTTGCCTTGGCCTATCCTACCCCATACAAATTCCTTACACTAGACCTCCAACACTTTATCTCTTCTAATTCTTTTGTGCTCACTAAGAGAGTGAATATTAACTATCTACCTTGTACTCAACTAAATTGATCATCTTCACTTTTTGGTCTTGTGTGTAATTATGTTGAACATCTTTTCTTGCCTCAAGTTTGTAGCACTGGATCAAAAGATGTACCTTCTTATAACTATTTCTCTTTCACATACGTGATTGTGCTAGGTAAGCTTCACACAACCAAAACTTAGATGTCACACCTCATGTTCTTGTTGGTACAAGTGATTGACTCACTCGACTAGAATTATGCATAAAGTGTGGATCCAAAATTTCTTACAACCATCATGTACTACTCAATATCACTATAAATTCTACAAGAATGATTTGGCACACAACAAAGTTTATTATCATCATCCCAATGCCAACTAACTACTAACCATGATGTCAAAGTTTCCTTGGTGTGAGCACCAACCTACTACCTATAGGGCTTCAATCAGTTATCATTAAAATACTTAGGGATCATTTTACCAAAAAATGTGTGTAACTTGCATACACCTATTTCCAAGATGTGGTGGACGAAGTATGGACCCATCCACCAAATTTTCAACTTGATTAGGTGCTTGAAGTACTTAGAGTAAAAAAATAACAACAATTCTCCTTTAGTTAGCTCTTTATGCTTGATGTTCTTGTCATGCCATTGATTTTGGTGTGCCTTTTCAATTTGTTGGCTCCACTTAGCCTAGGCATGTTTCTCATCCAAATGCTCCAAATATTCTAACCTTGAACTTAGAGACTCCTAGTCATATATGTAGAAAATTCATGTAATATGAAAGGATGGAACTATAAATTACATGGGTAACATTTCTTTAGTGCTAAACACCAATTGGAATGGTGTAGCCTTGTTTAGGTTTTTTTAGGTCATGTGATATGCCCAAAGTAATGGAAAGACATGATCATCCCAATCCTTGTGACCAACATCACATATCTTCATTAGGCACATTCCCAAGATTTTTTTAAAGGATTTAGTCATGTCATTATCTTGAAGATGATATGGGGTGGTATTATGGTGTTCCACCATGTATTCAGTCAGGATGGTCACACCATCTCATTGATAAAATGAGTGCCCCTATTGCTAGTTAAACTCAATATGCACCCATACCTACTGATGATGTTCTCCCATTGAAGCACACAACTATTGAGATTGTATAATATTTGGTTGATGTATATTCATCCCACTTGCTGAAATAGTTAGTGGCCACTAAAATGTACCTGACACTAGTGCATCATGTTATAGGAGTGATTGGCCTAACAAAGTTAGTGGCCCATTTTTTTAATGGTGATTAGGTGAGGATGGGGATGAGAGGCATCTAATTCTAATGGTTATGCTTCCTATTATGATAGCATACATCACATGCCTTAGTTTACTCCTTGGAATTTTATAATAGGTTTGGACACCATAGACCTAACTACAATACCTTACTTGTGATTGCATCACCTATGTAATGGCCTCCTATAGTTATTCCATGCACCTCTTATAGAATGGAGTCTCTTTCATATTCTAAAACATAATGGTTCAATAATTCATCCCTACTTAGTTTATATATCTCCCCTTCAATGAACTAGAATGGGGTGACATAGATAACGACATGGCTTGTGGCATAAACCCTAATGTTAGGAAGGTTTAAATCTCTACTAGATCCTCAGGAACATGTTGAGCCTTATATAACTACATGTGTAGCATGTCATCTATAACTATCTCCATTTTATCACCAAATTTGATGTGGGATGAATGGTTTGGCCCCAAGTTCTACTTCTTAGGTTTAACCATAATAGAAAATTAGAATTCTTGAAAGAGAACAACCCATCTGCATATATACCCATGCAAGATAGGTTTGTTCATGAGGTAATTAAGCACATCATGATCTATGAAGAATATCAATGGGGTTGCTAGTAGATATTACCTAAATTTATATAAGGCATAGACTATTGTTAGAGCCTCATGCTCAGTGGTGATGTAGTTATACTCAACCTTCATCAATTTCTTGGTTGTGAAGGATATGGGGTGGTCCAATTTTCCTTCTCCTAGTTGTGCCAATATGGTACAAATGGAAAATCTTGAAGCATTGATATTGACATAGAAAGGAGTCATCTAGTTGGGTAATTGAAGAATTAACATGTTAGCCAACTTTAGTTTTAGTGTAGCAAAGTCTTCTTCTTATGCCTTGCCCTAATAGAATGGGCCATCCTTATGTAAGATATCTTATATAGGTGTTATTACTTTAGCATAGTTATGAATGAACTTTTTATAGTATTCATAATGGCCAATAAAGGTGTGCACATATTTTTATATTGAAGGGGTCTAGAGCTAAATTATGATGGCTATCTTCAATAGGTCAATAAGCAAACCATCCTTGCTGATGATGTGCCCAAACAATGTCCCAAATAGGGTTATGAAGATGCACATTTTTATATTTAAAGATATTTGGATTTATTTTCACATTTTAAACTTGAGGTACAAATTGTCATAGTGGTCTCTTATAAGACCATACATAGTCTAATAATTGAGGTATACTTATAGGAACTTATGGATAAAGCCCTTAAAAGAAGTGATCACTACCTTGGAAAATATGACTAGCATATTATTAAGTCCAAATGGCATCAAATTATATGTCAAACAACCCATTTTAATCACAAAGGTTGTTTTGGGATTATCCTCCTTAATTTTCACTTGATGGTAGCATGAGAACCCAGCAGTGAAAGTGAAAAATTCATAACCTGCAACTCTGTATAGGACCTCATTAGTGAATGGGGTCAGAAGTGGGTCATTGACGTAGGTGGTGTTCAAAATCATATAATTAACACAAATCCATATGCACAAATATTTATTAATTACTAATGACCATCAAACTTATCCATTCAAATTATTATACTATATAGATGACATTGGTAGCCAACATTTCATTGATCTTCACCTTTACCTTGGCATGGAGATTGGGGTTCATCCAATATGGGTGCTTCTTTATTAGCCTTATTTTATCCACCAGATTGATGGTCATTTTTCCAAGTGAAGTGTGGATGATATTCATGTCCTTATAACTACATGAGAAGAGGTCATAAAATACCCTCTATAGGTCAACAATGCATTCCAGTTCTAAGTCAAATTAATAAGCACCTATAGTGGTGATTTTTGGCTCACCCTCCACACTAATGTCTACTTTGGTGGTTTTGACTAGTGCATGGTAGGGTTAATTTTTATCTTGATGGTAATATTCAATGTACTTTATCCCTTCTATCATCTCAACCTAAAGATGTGTTGGATTATCCTCATCTATTGAGTTGTCATCCATGAGGTGCACAAGATTTTGTTTACCTATTAGAGCCTTCCAATTATGTTCCTTATAGGTTTTGTCATCTTCTTCACTAGAGTCACTATTGAGTGCCTTATCTTCAAATAATTTGGGGAGCATTAGTCCTTTCTCCTTGAACATATCCTTCAAATGTTCTTCTAAGATTGCAGTGTCCTCAAACACTATTTGGTGAATGACTTATAATGTCTCCAATAGTTTTAAGATCTATAAAGAGAAGGAGAAAGTGTGCATGAACCTCTCCTTGAGAATTTACCAATTTCCAATCTCATGGCACATTTCATTTACAATTTACGATGCTTGCACCCATGTCCTTAAGGTCATGTAAAAGGTGTCCAACCATAGGCCTCTTGGCACATTATTTTTGTATATAATCCATGTTTCCTCACATATATGCACATGCATGATTGGGTCAAAATCACTATCACAAGTAAATATGTCTAGATCTTAATTAATTTTACTAGACCTAGTACATATTTTTGCTTTCACATCCCACCAAGTTGGCAAGCCAGGTCTCTACATTACCAACCAATGAGTGGCATTACTCTTTAAAGTATACACTAGTGTGCTCATTCAATCAATTTCATTTAGGATGTAGGATTCAATGTCTTAGATGTATTTCTTGATGGGTTAGGATCCCTCATACTTTGGGATCACTACAAACTTTCCTTTACTTAGCCAAAGTAAACTCTTTCCCATATTTTTGGCATGGGAACCAACTTCCTCTAGAGTCACTCAATCCTTACCACCCCTATCCTGACTGGTCTTGGCATGGTTGCAGGCACTAGGTGGGACCTTCACCTAGTGACATAATAGGCCTATTCAAACCAATGTTCACATGCTACATTAGTTATATCAAAAATTAATTATTTATCTTCCTATGTGACCACACCTTGGTTAGTAGGGTTGAGTTTTTAGCACTATCCATCATGATGTTATAGATGTGGTTGATCTCATCCTCAAGAGCAACACTCTCTATGTAGGGGGCCTTGATCACTTCAAAATTGGATTACCACCCTCTCCTTACTATTCTCTAAAGTCATATAACACTTTTTGAAGTTCATGTCTACAGTGTTGACAAAGCACCATAGCCTTCCCAAGAGCATTGGGTAGTTATCCTTTTTAGCCAGCTTGATAACTTCAAAGCTATGTGGAACTCAGTGCCCATGATATCTACAATGGTGCCATTCAATATCCCAATAGGTTACATGTGGGTTTTGTTATCCATGAATAAAATGTGATTTGAGGGCCTTAAAGGTCACCACCCCATCTTTTCTTAGGTATTTTTGGTTAGGATATTGATCTCTATGCCCTTATCCACCAATACTTCACAAAATGACTATCCATTTATGGTGGCATCTATCAATAATTCTTGGTCATACTTAGCATTTTGAGTATGCCTGACCTCATATGCTTACTCCATATGTGATTCTCAAACTTATATCACTTGAGATGTGACCTCTTACATTGGTTCTTCTCCTTCATTATTTCAAAATAAGTCCTTTAATAGTGGAAGTATTCATTTAGTCTATAAGAGGTGTAAGAACTTGGTCAAATCTTTTACTTTAGCTTCTTGGTGATATTTCTTCTTGAATGAAGTGGTTACCCTTGCTTCTAAATCTTTGGCTAACTAAAGTTCACTCTATAAGTATTGTATCACATTCATGGCTTATTATAGGACATCATTTTACCATGTAGGGTCAAGGTATGGTTTATCTTTTAGCTCTAATTGAGTCTTGTGCTTAGTGTGACTTGATTTTTGATAATCCAATCATAAATCTTAGTATGGCATAGAGGGTGATTATGTGGTAGACCTACTTCTTATTGTAGCTTATAGCTTGTGTGGCTCCTTGTAAGTTTTCTAGTGCTTAAGGGCCCATGTTTTCCACTTGAAATCATAACTAATCATCATGGCACCTATATCTACGCTAGGCGATATTTGAGTTAATTTATTATATAAACCAAGGTAGTCTTTGACTACATGTGGCCCTTAACAATACCCACATGTTAGATGTGTGGGGTAGTCATGCTAATAATGATTGGTCAATCCATGCTTATAGCATCATCATGGTGGGAATATTCTTCCACCACATCCTTCTCCTCATCCACATGTGC
Source organism: Torreya grandis (assembly GCA_037957365.1). NCBI lineage: Eukaryota > Viridiplantae > Streptophyta > Pinopsida > Cupressales > Taxaceae > Torreya > Torreya grandis. The sequence continues at coordinate 2,736,485 of JARHVA010001476.1, read as the reverse complement.
CTCTTTGATTCCCATAACCCATGTTCTTTTAGCCATAGCCTTCATTTCTTTGACCTACCTAGCCACCACCTAATGTAATTGTCTACCTTACACCTCTCTCCATATTCTAGTGGATATCATTGACAAACCTATAGTTTGTTGTAAAGTGTTTATAAACATCACACATATTTCATTAAATTTTGGTGTTCACTTAGATAGCATGCTATAATATAGGGCAAATTTGAGATTTTTTCACTCTATAAAACACTTCATAGTTGAGAAGTAGTGCATAGACATTTCTACATAGGTAGTTGTTCTTATTATCCCCCTCTATCTCATAGTCAGTGTACCATAATCCAATATGAATGTCATGCATCTACCTAGTAATTAATTTTTTCAACTAAGATGCCCTTGACACAATTTGTGCCTCTATAAATGGATTGACTCTAGCACCAACATTGCCTACCACCTCATCCTAGAGAATGGATTCAAGCACTTCATGGGATTTTATGAAATTATTTGTGCATAATGAATGTCTAAAAGTCACAAACAAGCCACCAAAAACATTACACATGGTGGGAAGGATGAATGCCATATAGAATCTTATATATTAGAGTATTGAATCACACATCATACAAGTGTACACTCTCAGATAACCCCTGACTGATCTCTTTAAGTGTCGTGATACTCTACTACTCAAACTTAGGGATATCAAATTATTTGAAGAAAGCCTCTTTCAGTACATAATTGTCAACCATAGCTTAGTTTGGATAAAACTTATAATACCATGTGTGGGCATGATCTAGTAAATTAATCACAAATTATGTTACTTTACACTCATGGTGAGTGATACTCGAGCATGACATTGTAATTCATATTTTAGCACATTCTCCATGGAATTTTTAACTCTATGATACTTAGGTAAGTGAATATCCATCTCATAGTAGATTTAAAAAGGAGGTGGTATGGGGTTCTAATGCACCTACCCTCCTTGTTTCTATGTTAGGGGTGTCCCTTTGATGCCTCCACTAGTAGGGTTGAGTATTGACCCTAATAGGTTAGGATATATTATGGAACTTAATAGTGTAGCCTCACTCCCTTATGACATTATAAAACTTCCTATGGGCTACTACCTAGTTGGTGTAGCTGACATTATTTACATGGGAATACTTGTGCTTGTGTTCAAGGCTCTTGGGTTAGCACTTGCTAAATTCATCATTCTGTTACTCAATTATTCATAAAGGATCACTTTCTCATGTAAAAACTCTTGGCTCAAATCTTGATTTTTATTAAAGTATAGGTTGATAATAGGGTCATTTACTATTCTTTTATCTTATGTTTGGGGATCCAATGTATGAGGTTGTGCTTCAGGGTCAAGGGGGTAGGTGCTTCTAGTGCACTGTCAAGTGCCACTTCTTATAGGAATTTTATACAATCTATACCCAAATCTTGAGTTTGGTATCTTGATTCTTCCTCTCTCTCTTCACACTACTATAGTTCAAGGGCTCCTTCCCCATGCCCTTCCCATTCATGATGGGTCTTCTCAACACTTCTAGGTTCTAGATCCTCCATTAGTCTGTGCCTATGTTTACAATAATTAAACCTCTAGAGATGTTAGGTCTCAAGTTGTTTTTACTCTTCCATCACACCATACCTATACATTCCCTTTTTGTATTTCACACTTTCTCATATTTGCAAGGACTTTAGCCTTCTATTTTTATAGTTTGTATACCATAATCCATAAGGAGATTTTTTAGTTTTATGTTCATTTATCTAATGAATGCACCCATTCATTCACAAATAACTTGTTCTCTACTTATTTAGGTCATGATAAGGTTGAAACTATAAATTTAAACATGTAGTTGTTTAATGAGCTGCTCTACCACTTGTCTACAAGATGCATCCAAACTTTCTAGCCTTTTTATGTGTTCTATAGTCCACTAGAGGTGCTAGCCATAGTTATGCCTTCTAGTGTTAGTGTAATAAATTAACCATCAGTACATGTGATTTGGTAGTTCATAAAAGAATACTTCATAAAGAACATTGTACAAGTTAGTCTACACCCATTTCTATGGCTTCTATCCTTTACATGTAAGATGGTTTTATGTGAAACTATACTCAAATTAATTTAGACAGTGCTTGATATTATCAATTTATAGTTTTATCATCACTCTATTACATAATTACAATAATTAAATTCAACATGAGTCTTGATAATAGAACCAAAATGTTGTAGAAAAGTTCACCTTACTAGTTTTTATGCTTGATTATGCACTTAGTTGTTAACCCACGTCAGTTATATACTTGGGGAAGCTAGGAAGGAGGGTAGAAAGGTCTAAAACACAAAATTTATTAATGTTATGGTTTTAGCATTATTGTCACAAAAGGCACAAACCTTGTGCACTCACCCAAAGTGCAACAATAAAGAGACTAGGCCTGCATTGAGCTAGTTACATTATGGCACAACTTGGGGTTCTAAGGGAGTTGGATGTCCTTTCTATGTTAAGTCCTTCAAGGAGGGAGTTCACAAGTACAAACCTCATTATTTGTATAAGTACTAAGATGTAAGTGTTTCATCCTTAGGTGGCACTCTAGGTGCATGTCTTATAGCCTTGGGGTATTTTGGCTCAACTCTCAATGTACGTGTAGGCTAGCCAAAGGTGCTAAGTGACATAAGGATACCGTTGGAAACTAGGTTGAACCTCCATTTCAATATAGTAAAAAAATACTTAAGTAGAACTTAACTAAAACTAACTGATGAGCAAGACATTTTAGAGATTATTAAATAGGAACTAAAAACGTAATTGTCTCAATGCTTTTCTTTATCAACTTAAACAATAGAGTTCTTTATAAATAATAATGTATATGATTTTCCTAACTATACTCATGCTCAGTATCTCACATGCAAGCTTGGCCTATACATTCAAACTCCTAGAAATAATATGCATAAGTAAATAACATGGTTAGCTCTCTATTCTACCAAAGCTTTGCTATTATTCTCCCTCCCTCTCGCTTTTCTACCTAGGCCAACCTTATTTTATAGGGGAGAGTCATATTTTTTCATATTGGAGGGGTAAATTCCAAGTGATGAGTTTTCACTTGGGTAACTTTCCTACCTACTCCACTCTTCTAGCATCTATTCACCTTGAGCCACCTCATATAAGTCCTGACAGGAATGTTGGTGATTTTCAAAAACCTACCAGCCAGCATGGATTCCATGGGGATTCTTCCAATTAGATCTAAAATTTTAAAAAGGGGGTTTAATTAACCCTAGGTTTATGTTGTGTAGAGGTTTGATAGGGTGATGTAGTCCATGTAATATTACAAAATGGGGCCCAATAGTTAATATCCTCATCAAGGTAGGGCATGGTTAGGTGGATCTTCTATTAATGTTCCTTGTCAAGTACATGACTTACCAAGAAAACCTAAAAGGCATTTGGCTTCTTTTAGTCCTAATAATGTTGTCATAATTGAAGAACATGTTAAAATATTTAAGGCTACTTTGAGACTTATGAATGTAGTTCTTGAAGATGTAGCATGTAGATTATTTCCATTTAATCTCAAAGATGATACATATGAATGGTTCCTTAACCTACTTGAGAACTACATTATCAATTGGAATAAATTTAATGATTAGTTCATTGACCACTTTGGAAAAATCATCAATCCTTGTGTCTTGTACCAATAGCTCACCATAGTTAAAAGAAACCCCAATGAGCCCATAAGAGATTTTAAAGATAGATTACATAAAATGTTTAGTATAACCATATCCCCTTATAGACCTAATGAGGCCTTAGCCTTTTAGATTTAAAATCATGATTTATATCCCATAACTTCTATGTTTCTTAAAATGTCTATTGAAGTCATAAACACCTTATCATTGGCTTATGTTGAAGATGAAATAGTCAATGATCAAATATAGCCTCAAGGTCAACTTATTTATGCCATCCTAGATGTCAACCCCAAATTACTAGCGCTAAAGATCATTCTTAATGTCAATCAAAGTGTCTGTTTAAATTAGACACTAGTCTTGAACCAATTTCCCTTAATCCATGCCCATCCTGGAAAACATTTGGGGTTCTTGAATAATGTTACAAATGGATTTCATCTATAAGAATAGATAAATTTAGTGCCCACTAGTAACAAAAAATTCAAAAGCACCAAATAATGTGAATGATTCAATACTTAAGATGGTTTAAAATTTGAGCACTAATTTTCTTCAATTACAAAAGCAAGTGGGAAATACTAGGGAAAACTCTAGTAGAAACTATTCTTCTCAATGGTTCAATAGGCCTATAAAAAGGTTCCATGATAATAGAAATAATAGGTCATATGAGGATGTACATGAAATGAATATTTATGATATATGTCTAGATAATAATTTTAATGACTTTAGAGCATATCAAAATGAAAAAGATAAATTTGAACCTATTTTTAATCAAGACAATGTTGCAGAGACATCTGGCTTTGCAAGGACATATAAATCCTTCATGGTATAATCTTTTTATTTTCCATTAAAAGAATAAAATGAACCTAAAGATTTTATATAAAAATTAATATCCTTTCAAGATGATAATCCCCATGAATAAGATTAGATACAAGATGACCTATCTTTAGAAGATAAATATGAGGACAATTTATATGAGGTCATTGCTGAAATTGAGGATATCCTTGAAGAAGCTAGCCAGTTAAAATATTTATACAAGGATTTTTTGAAATAAATTGAGTTATTTTAAGACAATAATATAATTATAAATATCCATAAATGAGATAATGTGGGACTTTATTGGATAGAAGAGATATCATTCTTCACAGAGGATGAAGATGCAATAGGTGTAACAAAATAGGGATTTCCATATAACCACATCAAAAGGTTGTATGTATGTGATAAACCTATTTCAAATGGTAAAGTTGAAAATTAATTTCATGCCATTTTAGTTGATCATGATGAAGTAGCCTTCTGGGATGACTTGGAAATTTTTTGTCCAAATATTGGTAGTCCATCTCCACCTCAAGCTGAACTTAATGAAGACAATAGTTTAAGAATGTTGGCTAAGCTACCATCATTAAATGAGGATTATATAATTCACTATAAATAAATTAAGTAAAATTATCATTTTTGATGAAATAAATAATTATTTGGGAAGAATATGATTGGGTTTTACATCCATATCTTCAATCTAGGTACTGGAGAATGGAAATGAGGAATCAAGATACATTACACAAAAGAAATAAACACACAATTGATCCTATTGATAATAAGATGCCATTGAATGGAATAATCATGAGTCAAGGTTATATGGTAGGATAAATAACTTTCCATTTGATCTTGGAGGTAGGTTATTTATGGAGTTAGTATATGGGTTAGTTTAGTTTCTTTCTTATTTCTTTCCTTCCTATCGCTTGTTTGTTAGTGTTTGTGACTATGTTTTTTTTGTTTATTTGGTTGGTGTGTTTGTTTTTTTTACTTTGTTAATTTATCTCAATATATCCTTTTGGATATACCTCATCTCAAATTACACCTAATTACTCAAAAGTAACTCCATAGTTTAGGAATGTAGTTATGTTTTCCCAGGATTGGTTGATCATGGATTATTGGAATATGAGATTATTGTTATAGTTTGGAGAAACCAATAAAAACTGATGGTTAAGATAATTTTTCCTTAGTATTTTGAGAAATTTTATGATCTAATATTTTTTTTAATAAGGATTTCACATGTAGGGCAAAATCTTGAATGATTAGGATACAGTCATGTTTACACTTAATAAACACTATTGCCTAGGAAAAAGTTATAACCAAGGATGATTGTACGAAGATCAAACATCTGAATAAATCCCAAAAATTGGACAAAATGGTTCATAAACTTTGATATAAAGTCAAAAATGATCTAAAAATAACAAAAATAAGAACTTATTTCAAAATTCAAAGACTATCAAAGTAAAGGTGATTCTGTTAATTTCCACTACGGCTATGGATGCCTAGCTAACAGTGGATCAAGGGCTTTAGTGGAGCCAAAGGTTTTTATATTATGGATATGGATACTTGGATTGTATTATGGCAATGCCCAAGCCTCCCCTAAGCTAAATCATGGTTCCTAATGAATATCTAAATATGCTAAAAGTTAGTGTTAATGGTTAAAGTCATGAAGTATGAAGGTTGTTCTCAAAATCCCATGCAAAACATTAAGTGGAATACAATAACACACAAAACATGATTGGGTTTTGATGTTTTATCCTAATTCTACATGTGTAAGTCTTGTTTCAGCCATGAATTGACCTTAATGATACTTGATCAACTAGAATGAATAAACTAGTTATTAATCTAAACCAAAGTCTCTGGATTCTAACATATTACTATGTTCCCCTAGAAGTCACCATTTTTTGAGGTCAACATGCCCTAATTTTTGAGAGATATGGACCCTTTTTTTCAAATTATGAAAAATTTAACCTTAAAAATGAAAATTCACTTAATTAGAGCACCACTAGCATTTTTGCATGTTATCTTCATTTGAAGATCATCCACAACTAGTTTGGTTAGCATACTTATTCATGATTCTAGTTTCATATTGCCTAAATTTGCTACCATTGGATCTATATGCTTCAGGTTGCATGTCTAATGGAGTCCATTTAGAATGAACAATATCTAAGGTTTCATGATTCAATGTTAATTTGGTCTTTTACTAGCTTTTAGTCTATTGAAGACTAATTTAAATCCATGTTTGACTCATGATAAAAAAATTAGTCTAATTGTTTTAACCTAAGTAATTTTTAATTCAAATTTGGTGAGATCAAATTTATGTGAGAATGTTAATTTTTAATTTTAGACTTAGCTTATATTTTATCCTAAGGTTTTAGTCATTTTTTAAAAACATGAATAAAACCCTAGGATAAAAATTTACCCTAAGTCCCTTATATTTCCTCAAAAACTTTAGGCTAAGTCCATTTTATTAATCATAGGGTTCATTTTATTATAAAACTTAGTTAAAGACTTTAGCCTAAAACCTTGTTCATATTTATTAATATAAATAAATAAATTTATTCATATTTATTAGTCTAATAAATTAGCTTAAGTTATATATATTTCCCAATCTCTAACTTAATTATCTTCATTGCCTATAAGAACCAATCATGCCCAACCTAGCGGATTGAAATCCAATAGTGCATGTTTACTCAAGTGGAGGTGATTGAATGATGTGTGAGAAATGTTGAAATGTAAAAAGGTCCTAATAATATTGAGAGGGTGACATATGTCACCATCTCAATGGGTATTCTAAATATCTAAAAATACACAACAAAGTCAACATGTCAATAGACCTATAGAGGGATCTGAGAATGACAAGTGGTACTATTTTGGGTATCTAGGTGGAAAATCAATGGTTTGTGGGACCTTTCATTATTCAATAAGTCAAAAAACCTATGAGAAATAATTGGGATAACGCGTGTTATAACCTTATCCCAAGGTTAAATCTCAAACATTATACAGAGATTAATGGAGTGCATCGATCTATGTAGCCAAGATCTGACGGTGTGAAAAGAAAGTTAACTTTTCAAAGAACTTAGGAAAAATTAGAATCCACCACATGGTGAAAGGGCACTATCCCAGTAGAGACTAACTATGTAGAGTGCATAAAGACTATGGAGCTACCATATGTCATGATATTAGATACTAGGTACAAATATCAACCAATAAAATTTATCTTGGAAGATCTAGTTTGATATTGTGAGGTAAAGGTGGACTTTTCAAAGGATCCAATGAAATGTTGAAATGGGTACAAAGGAAAAGTGGTCATTTTTTAAACATTAATGAGTTATGTGACATGGTATATCCATATAATCACCAAGTTAGATTAGGAGATCTTGTGGGCTCAAAAAATTAAAGCTATAATTATGAAGATCTATGTGAAATCTAAGGCATGAATCTCACATTATTTAAATGAGCTAACACCATTAAAGGACTATGAAAACCTTTAGAAAATCCATCACATACATGGAAGACTTATTTTTACCCTGTGATCTTTATAATTTATATAAGGATATTTTAATTATAGTCTATGCAAGAAGTAAGGAGCAAGAGCTAAGGAAAGATTGGGACTGATAACACAAAGATCATGGACATGATCTTTATTGCATAAAAGAATCATTAAAAAGGGATGATAAAGATCTCAAGAACATGGAAGATCAATAAAATTAACTCTTCATGGACATTATTGTTAATTTCAAGTTAATTGATGAGTAGCATGGAAAGGCAATGAAGATTCTTCAACAAAAATAGGGAACCATAATAGTAGGGTCTCAAAGTCAAGCCAATTAACTTAGAATATTCTGTTATATGGAAATATTGTATATTTTTCAAAAATAGAATATTATTTTGTAAATGCATGTACATATTTTAAAGCACATTCCCTATGGGTCAGTCCATTAAGGAGTACATAAAACATTGTAAAAGGGACAGTTATCCCTCACACTTACCAGTTACATGTCGAGAAGGAATGACTAGAATATCTCATGAATAGTTTATATAAAAAGGTATTACCAATTATAAAAGGGGTATGGAATATTTAGATCAAAAATTAATTTGTAAAATTAGAGTAAGTAGTACAAACAATTAATTTTCAAATGTTTGTCCAATATTTATCTCTATATTTGCTATCATGGCTGCTTCCTTAGTTTTCTAGTTTGATGTTCAGATTTAAATGGTTTTGATGAATTCTATATGTGATAATATGAATGAATATTTGTTAAATTATACTTATTCTAGGTTTATTGAAGGATTATATGTTTAGTTCATCCTTTTCTTTACTTATATATGTTTCAATGCTATTTGTTTATAGAAGTAAATCTTCAAATTAAATTTGGTTTCTCAGTTGCATTATCTCATTTTTCCTTAGACCCTCACCCAGTATGTAGTAGGATCTATGATTATGAAATTTCATGATATATATTGGTTAAATACATTTTTTCATGAAATATAAACATTGTCATGATGTCTAGGTTAAAGATCAGAAACACCTTTCCAACTTACCCTCCCTTTTGATCCTTTTTTATTAGATCACTATAGTTTAGATTTTCATTGTAAATATTCATGCTAGATTAGGGATAAAATTTATATTTTGGAAATCATTCATTAGACTTAATTTAGATTAATTTCATCTTCATCAAGATTTAAAACCATGGTTGCTCCTACCAACCATTTACATGTTCATTTTGTGAAACAATCATTTAACTTGGCAACTACTCCACCACAAATCTTGAGAAGATCACAACCATCAACTCATGAAATGGATTATTTGAATCTATAAATGATAAGTGTTTATTAAACACTATATATTGATGTAGTGATACACATTAACTCATAAACAAAGACTTAGTTGAGAATGAAATAGGTCTCAAGTTAAAATGTCTTAGGTCAGATAATGGTGGGGAATATTATAATAATGAGTGTTTTTATTATTCTTTTAGGAATGGAATTTGTACATAGAGGATAATTATAAGAACACCATAGTATAATGGAGTGTTATAAATGATGAATGGGAATATCATGGAGTGTATTAGGAGCATGAGGTTGCATATAATACTACCCCTTCACTTTTGGGTAGAAGAAGTAAACATGGTTGTATATCTGATCAATAAAGGACCTTCATCTTTCTTGGATGGAGGCATACATGAGGAAGCTTGATTTGGTAACAAGGTTGATTATTCCTTTCTTAGAGAATTTGACTATGAATCTTTTATCCATATTGATAAAGATGATAGAACCAAGTTAGAGGCTAAGTTTGAAAAAAACACCTTTATTGGTTATGGTGAGGATGACTTTGTCTTCTGAATGTGGAGTTTTAAGGATAAGAAAATATTTTGGTTTAGGGATGTGGCATTTAATGAAAAATTTATGTATAAATAGTAGTTTTAGGATTAGAGAGAGGATTATAGAAAATATTACATAGTGTTGGATGACATTACATATGATAAAGTGTTTAAGCAATTTGTTTAGCCACCTACTCTACAAGAATCCCAAACTCCTGAGGTGAGAAAGTATTATAGGGTAAGAAAGGAACTTGAACATTTTTTCCATCTCTTAATTATTTATTAATCACTGATAATGGAGATCCATAGTGCTTTGAATAATAAATGTAGGTAGATGTTCAAAATAAGTGAGAACAATAATGGATAAAGAGCATCAGTCTCTCATGGCAAATTAGACTTAGGATTTAGTAAACCCACCTGAAGGTAAGAGAGCATTGTAGAACAAGTGCGTGTATAGATTTAAAGAGGATGATCGAGGCAATAAAATTTATAAATCTTGATTGGTGCTAAAGGGGTTTACATAAAAGAAGGGAATTCAATTCAATGAGATTTTTTCTCTAGTAGTGAATGTGACTTATGCTAGGACTATTATTAGGATAGTACTAGTAAAAGACTTGCATTTAGATCAGCTAGATGTGAAGACTAAATTATTTCATGGTGATTTGGATGAGGAACTATACATGAAGCATCGATAGGGATATGAGGTCATAGGGAAGAATAAAATGGTGTGTAAACTAAAGAAGAGCTTGTATGGCTTAAAACAAGCTCCATGACAGTGGTACAAGAAATTTAATAGTTTTATGATGGAACAAGAATACTCAAGATGTCATTTAGACTATTACATATATATAAAGGAGTTTTATGATGGTTTTTACATTATCCTATCTTTATATGTGGATGACATGTTGGTTACAGGTAAGAATATGTAGGAAATAAATGTACTCAATGAATGATTTAGTGATTCCTTTACTATGAAGGATTTGGGGGTAGCAAAAAAAATCCTTGGTATGATAATAACTTAGGATAGGAAGGAAAAAAACTAAATTTATCTCAATAAGAGTATGTTATAAGGGTTTTAGAGAGGTTTAGTATGCAAGATGTTAAACTAGTTAGGAATCGATTGATGCCTAAATGTGTACAACAGGTGCTTCGAGTGTTTAGTGAACACTTATCATTTTTGAATTTATAAGAATAAAATACATGAGTTTAAAGTTACATTAATACTAATACCTATTGGTGGAATAGAGGAAAAATAAGTGACTATTTCACAATATTTATATTAAGTGGTGGTTGGGAGCCACCATGGCCAAACAACAAATCTATGTAGAATATGAAGTAAATATAAAAAGAGTAGTGAGTTATGATCAAGAAATAAATTAATAATTAATTTAGGATGTATATTTATAATGAAAAGATAAACTAAGGTGATTCAAGTCAAAAAAAGAGTGAAAATAAGGGTAGGGTAGAAATAAATGTTGATCTTCATTCTAGAAATCATGACAACGTTCAAGTCTCATCCAGAAAGGCGCTTAAAACCAATGTATGATACAAAATATAGAGATCCCAAATATTAATATACATAAGGAAAACACCTAAGGAAGGTGGAAATAATTCAAATCAAAATTAGGTTCACTTTTTAATATTCTACCCTATAATCAAACAACATTGGACCAAGTGCAAGAAGAGTAAAAGAAATGAAATAAAACTAAAGAATTCAAATCAAACTAGAATTGGCATATGTTTACAACTCTTCAACTAAAGGTTTATACCAAGAATCCATAAGAACCATTAAAATCTATAAATCATAAGAAAAAAATGAGAGAGAAGACATGATATCAAACACATAGACAAATACTAGACAATCTTTGTAGAATTTCTTGCTTGTATTGCTTTCTCTAAGTTTACAAAGTAATTTTGGCTCTAATAACTCCCACCTTTACAATATGGTAGTAATTCCTTTTATAGAAGGATAAGGTAGTATAATAGTTATTTTCAAGATACAAATGTACAAGAAGGACAATTATCCTTCTTTAAAACTCTAGAATACATTTGCTTTTCCAAACTAAACTGACCTAGAGGAAAATATGCTAAAAAATTAGCATATGCATTTATAAAATAATATTTCATTCTCAAAATGTTACAGTGCTTCACAAAATTAGCATATTAACCAACTAGTTGGTGGGCCATGTACTTAAGAGCTTGTTTGTTATTGATAAAGGATATTCATAGCCTTTTAATTCTCCCCATTAACAAATCCCAAATCGATAGTTTGCCTTAAGAGACACTCTTCTTCCTTATAATCTAGATCATTTAGCTCTATATCATATCTATCCATGGCTTATTTGATGCTCTTAGCCTCAGTGATCCTTTCATATACATTAAAGATCATGTCTAAGATCCTACCATTGTCTACCCTATACTGGCTTGACTTTTACCTTTTATCTCTTATGTTACCAAAGTATCCTTGTGTTTGAATTGCTCATCCTTCATGATGCCTAGGGTAGTGGGTTACATCTCCTCAATGGTATAGAAGATATTAGACTAATTTTTATTGATAGTGTTTAGTGCCATAGTGTCTAGGTCTAAAAACTTTGTAGGATTGGTCAACATGGTGCTAAGGAGTTGCTTTATTTTAGGCTCTATGGTTATGACACTTGGTGCCTTTACAAGCCTTCTGATCTGTTTCCTCTACACTAGTTGTATATCAAATGAGCATCCACCATGTGTCACACTTGAGGGATCTCAGAGATCTATTGAATAGCCATCAGTGATTTTGTGCCATTAGATCATCCAATCTGATGAAGTGTAAGCTATTGATCATGATCCAAGTAGATGCATGCCATTAGTCTAATATATCATAAGCATTAGACTCAATGAGTCCCTCACTCCATTTGATTAATCCTTGTGATGAAGTGTGGGTTGTCAATCTTGTAAAGGAGTGAGAATTTTAATTAGCATCATTATTTAGGTGGGGACTTAGGTATTAATACCTTAGGCTAATGTTTATTTTATGTTTATTAAACATGAAATAAATTTTAGGCTAAGGTTTTTATGCCTAATTTTTTTGGGATTTATATAAAATGGGACCATGGATAAATATTCTATGCCAAGGTTTACATTTTATTAATAAACATAACACATACTTTAAGCTCAAATATTTATGTCAAAATATTAGAACATGCCCAAAGGGGTCAAAGTAATATAAGGACTAAATTCTAGGTTTTGATCTAGGGCTTTACTATATTAATAAACATAATAAAACCATTGGTTAAAAGGATTTGGGCTAAGTTTTATGTCAGAAAAACCCTTTTAAAATAAGACTTAGTATAAGTCTTTAGGCTAAGGTTCATGAAATTTAAAAAAATGCAATGGGGACCTTAGGATATAGACTTAGACTAAATTCATATTTTCATATATTTAGACTATGAGATCATTTCATTATTTTTAGTTCAAAGATATCAAGTGTTTGAACATCCTCTGAGGGGTCCCATTGGGTTTTAATGAAATCCATGAGCTTTTATCAAGATTTTGGAATATATCTTGATCTTAAGCTAAATAATCCATTAGCTTAAATTTTATGGACTCACACATGTCACTAATTGCCTTATGGACATCAAATAATAGTCATGAAAATGTCAAATTTAAGGTAGTAGATCATTAGGTTTTATGGGATTAAAGTCGATGGTCCCATAAACATTAATGATGGCCTCATGGGCATCAAATGATGGTCATGTGAATGTCAATTTTAAGGTCATGAAACTTTTTTGGTCCATAGAGCTTAGATTTGATATGATCCATTAAATAAATTTATGTGATGAAGCACAGACCATTGATTATGATTAGAGTGGTTGCATACCATTAGTCGAATTCAATGTGTGGGAACCTTTTTGATCAAGCTTCAAATGTGGGAGTACCACATGGTGACTCCATGGGGATTTTTGGGTCTTTTGAATTTTTGTTGTTGCATTCACTCTATTGGATTTATGGTCTCAATTAGGTGTGATCCATTGATCATGATCTAGATGCTCACACATTATTGGTCTAAAGGACCAAATTCTTAGATTTGTCAAGGTTTCTTCACTCTATTGGATTAAGAGTCATGATGAAGTGTGGACCATCAGATTTGAAAAGAAGTAAGGTGTTTAAGTTAGGATCTAACATGTAATTAAAAACTTAGGCTAAAAAAGTTAAGACTAAGGTCTTATTCATGTTGATAAACATGAATGGGGCCTTGGAATTCAGACTTTAGGACAAATAGATAATCAAAGGGAACCATGCTAGAAAAAATAGAAGGACCCTACCAACATGAAAATTAAACTCAATTAGAAATATATGAAATAAAAAGAGGAAAATAAAATGGACCAAGTAGGACTTTTAGGTTAAGGTTTGGTCATGTTAAGAAATATGACTAAGAATTAACATGAAAATTAATCTTAAATCCAAAATAATTTGAAATGTTCCCACCATTTGTAAATTTAAACCAAGGGATTGAGATAGGGTTTTCTAAAGGAGGTTTTCATTACATGAATCTAACAATGAGATTCATTAGATCAAAGGCTAGTAAGAACATGAATAAAGATAAATAGTGAGGATCTAAGCATGATCCATTTATAAAGGCTCCATGAAACTTGAAACTTATCACATGAAGGGAAACAATTAGCAACATTAGGTAACCTTAAATCAAAATCACAGACTAATAGGCTAACTTTATTAAGGTGGATGATCTTCAAATTCTAATGATGTTCAAAACAAGCCATGCTTTTAGTATTTAAGTTCACAGTGTCTCAAGGGTCACAATTTTTAGAAATGGGGGTATTTTAACCTTTAAAAATGATGAATTTTGGGGGAAACATAACATTATGTTAGAACTCAAAGGATCTAGTTTGGACAAGTCATTAGGTTACCTATTTTACTTAATCTATGTCATCATCAAGATTAGTTCATGGTTAAAACAAGATTTTAACATGCAAAATTAGGGTCAAACAATAAGGTATAGCCATGATATGTGTTTTTTTTTATTCCACTTACTATTTTCCATGGGATTTAGGGGAAAAAAACTAAGTTATATGCCTTTAATCATTAGCATTGACTTGAAGCATATTTGTATATCCATTAAGGACTATGATTCTATTTTATGAAAGGCTAAGGTAATAATTTACTACCATATAGGCATCCATAACCCTAATAGAGATGCCTTTAGTTCCAATCACAACCTTGATCCACTAGCAGCCATGCATCCATAGCCCTGGTGGAGATTACCAAAATCACCTATGCTTGAAAAACTTTTGATTTTGCATTGAATTCTTATTTTTATATTTTTTAGATCTTTTAAGCTTTCAACAAGATTGGGAACTAGGGTAGCTAGGTTGGAGGATTTGGTCAAGTGTTTAATCTTTAGGTAATCACCTATGGTTATGAACTTTGTTCTAGGCAATGATGTTTGTTAAGTGCAAGAATAATTATGCCCTAATAGCTCAAGCTTTCATTCCAAATGTGAAAATCTTATTAAAACCATGTCTAGATCAAAAAAAATGTTTAATTTATCATAATTTTTTTTTCATCATCAGTCTTTATTAGTTCCTCTAAACTATAACATCAAGCTCACATTTCAACAACCTATGATCAATCAATGTTGAGTAGTCACACCTATACTTTTGAATTGTGAAGCTCTTGAGTATCCTAGATGAAGCTCAAGCTGAGGGATTTCTAAAAGGTCTTATTGGAATCAAGGAACAAGGAAACAAAATAAAAAACATAATAAAATTAGTAAATAAAAATCAAGAAGAGAAACCAACAAATATATACATACTTATGTATAAACAAGGGCTAGGAAGGAAAAAACAAGAAAGAAAGAATATGAAAGAAACTAATCTAAGCCCAATACTAACTTCATAAAACACATACCTCTAGGATCAAATGGAAAATTATTTAATCTACTACATAACCTTGAAGTGTGATTAATTCCATCATATGTCCTCTTCTTGTGGATGCGATCACTTTTATGATTATGTCTTCTAAATGGTGTGACTTGGGTTCCCATATCCATTCTCAAGTACATGGATTGAAGAATTGAGTCTAAAATATAATAATCTTCTTCCAAAATTATCCTAATTTATAGCTAGAGTGTTAGTTATATTTCATCCATATATAAATTGTGTCTTATATCATCTTTACCCAATAATGGTAGCTCTATTAGTATCTCTAGACTAATGTCTTCATTATATTCTTTTTAAGGTGAAAATGGACTACCAATATTTGTACAAAAATATTCCAAGTCATCCAAAAAGGAATATTTAACTTGATCAAATATATAATTTTCATCTCAAATCCCATCAGTATAAACATGTTGGTACCCTATTCCTAACCTCTTGATGAAGTCACATGACAATTCCTAATCTGATTCACTCACTTCATCTTCATTTTTAATAAAGGGACATAACTCTTCTATCAAATCAAGCTCTAGCTTATCTTGGTTTTGGGCCTCTAAAATAATATCATCTTTTGGGAAGTCCAGATCATTAGTGAAATCCTTAGATGAAGCATTCATGTGTTATCATATTCTATCATCTACCATCTCTGACTCTTTGATTCAATTTAAGAAATCATGGAATGACCTCTACGAGTGATCATATTATTCAGGTGTATTCTCAATTTTAAAAATAATTGTTTGTGGGTTTCCTTTTTGAATGAATTTTAAATAATGACCATCATGTAATTGATCCATATCTACCTTCAACAACTATTCCTCTTCATCTACAGGTGTACCAATGATGACGTCTTGTTGATCTTCAATTGTAATCTTTTTTACATCTCTAGGAATATAAGTTATCTTAGATGTAAGTTATTCAATTAGTTCATCTTAATCTTCATCTTTATATTTAAATGAAAAATAAAATTCTTTCATAAAACCTTGAGATGCTCTTGCAAAGCCAGATGTCCCTACAACAAAGTCTTGATTAGGCACAAATTTAGAGGTTTCAAAAATATTATAATAATCATCCATAAAAATATCATAGAAAATCATGTATATGTCCTTAGATGATATTTTATTATTGATATCATGAAACCCATTTGAAGGTATATCAAACCTTTGGGAATAATATCTTCCATCATAGCCTTCCTTTTTATTTCCTACTTTTTTTACAACTGATGAAAGTCAGTGCTCAATTTTTGGATCATTTCTAATATCAAGTCATTTGAATTTTTTGGTGTCTTAGGATCACAAATTAGAGCTTATTAATATTTTTGGGCACTAGAGTTCCATGATTTTGTTAATGAAATCCACTTTTAGTGATATTTAGGAACTTTAGGTGTTGGCTAGAATATGCATTACTCAATGGAAAATGGTTCTGAATTGGTGTTAAAGTAGGCATTCTAGGAATGACATTATGGATGGGCCAATTTGAATTGACATTAGGTAAAGAATACACCATATCACCTTGGGGATGATTTGGTCATTAATGACTACAACTTTAGAATAGGCCCAAGTTAATGTGTTTATGACTAGAAGAGACCTTTTTAGGAACATAGAGGACAAGGGATCTATAACATCTTTATAAATCTCTAAGGATAAAGACTCATTAGGTCTATAAGGGGCTGTAATTTTATTGAATATTTTTTAGAACTGAGTGTTAAAGGCTCTAATGGATTCATTAATATCCCTTTTAACTATGGTGAACTAGTGATTTTAGACATAGGGACTAATAATTCTACCAAATTGATCAATTAAGATATTGTTGAAGTCATTCCAAATAGTAATTAAATCCTATATAAGGTTAATAAACCATTCATATGTGACATATTTAAAAGTAAATGGGAATAATCTACATGATACATCTTTATGAATCACATTCAATAATCATATTACAACTTTGAAACTTTTGACATGATCTTTAGCTGTGACAACATTATTAGGACTATGCAAAGGAAAATATCTTTTAGGGTTCTATAGAAGATCATGTACTATACCTAGCATGTTGATTGAAGAACCACTTGGCCAAGACATACCTTGAACACATGATTATCTTAAACTGGTGAATTTTTTAAACCTTTGGGAATTTCACTCACCTAAGCCTTGACTTGGGTAATTCCAACTTGTGACCTTGAAACTTGAGTGAAATATGACGTGTCAAATAAATCTTAACAAATAATGACGATTATATTTTCATATTAAGAATTTTTTTCAAAGATTCATATAAATAACAATAAAGGACAAGACTTTTTAAATATGTTAGCTCAAAGGAGTGTCCAAATACACTAGTATGAATGATATTTACATGTTCAAGTCCAAATAAACTCAAATTTGAAAATAGTTTATGAATCTTTGATAATAATAGTTATTAGTAACCTCAAATTGGTTGGATTCATATATCTGAAGATATCTTTACCACAACTAGGAATATGTATTCAAAGAATGCCAATCTTTGTCTAAATAAGCCCAAAGACCAATGTAAAATCATAAGGATCACCAACCTTTGCATAGTTATTCTAAAAGAAACATAAATATATAAAGAATAGAGTGATCTTTGATAAAAATATACAAAAACTAGTAAAAATCTTACAAATTCACAAAGATTTATTGAGGCCCTCCTTTTAGCACCAACAAAACTCCTATTGATGCCTAAATGTGTACCATTGGTGCCCAAAGTGTTTAGTAAACACTTATAATTTATGAATTCCTAAGAATCCAATTCATGAGTTATAGATTGTAGTAATCTTGATACCTATTAATTTAATAGAGGTAGAATAAGTGACTATGTCACAATATTTATGTTAAGTGGTGGTTGGGATCCACCATGGCCAAACAAAAAATATATGTAGATTATATAGTAACTATGAAAATAATACTAAATTATGATAAAAAAACTAAATTAATAATTAATTTAAGATGGAGATTTATAATGACAAGCTAAACTAAGGTGATATAGGTCAAAAAAGAGAAAAAAAGAAGGGCAGGGAAAAAGAAATGTTGTTGATTTTCATTCCAGACATCATGACAAAGTTCAAGTCTCATCCAAGTAGTCATTTAAAACCAATGTCTGAAATGAAATATCTTGAGCCCAAATCTTACCATATATAAGGAAAAGTCTTAAGGAAGGTTTAAATAATGCAAATCAAAATCAGGTTCACTTTTAAATATTCTACCCCTACAAGCAAACAACATTGGCCCAACTGCAAGAAGAGTAAAGGAAATGAAATGAAACTAAAGACTTTCAATCAACCTAGAATTTTCACAAGTTAATAATTTTACAATTAAAGGTGTACACCAAGAATCCATAAAAACCATTCAAATATGGAAATCAAAACAAGAAAATGAGAGAGAAGCCATGATAGTAAACACAAAGACAAATACTAGAAAATTTTTATAGAATTCCTTTCTTGTATTACTTTCTCCAAGTTTACAAAGTGATTTTGGCTCTAATAACTCCCCCCTTTACATATTGTAGTAGTAACTTTTATAGAAGGACAAAGTAGTATATCAATCAGTTACAAGATACAAGAAGTAAGGATAATTGTCCTTCTTTACAACTATAGAATACATTTTCTTTTCCAAACTAGACTTACCTAAATGAAAATATGATTAAAAAATAGTATATGCCTTTAAAAAAGAATATTCCATTCTCAAAATGTTTTAGTGCTTCACAAAAGTGGAATATTAACCAACTGGCTAGTGGGACCTACACCTAAGAACTTGTTTTTTGTTGTTGAATGATATTCATAGCCTTTTAATGCTCCCCACTAAGAATTCCAAAATCTACAACTGGTCTTAAAAGACAGTCTTTTTCCTTGCCAGCTAGATCATTTAGCTCTCTATCATTTCTAGCCCTAGCTTCCTTAATGCTCTCAACCTTAGTGATCCTTTCATCTACATTGAAGATCATGTCTAGGATCCTACCATTATCTACCCTAGACTAGCCTTGACTTTTACCTTTTACCTCTTATGCTACCAAAGTAGCCTTGTTTTTGAATTCATCAACCTTGATGATGCCTAGGGTAGTGGGATAAATCTCCTTAATGGTCTAAAAGATCTCAAACTAATTCTTATAGTAGTGTTCAATACCATAGTGTCCAGGTCTATAGAATTTTCAGGATTGGCCAACATGGTGCCAAGGATTTTCTTTATGTCGTGCTCTATGGTTATGACACTTGGTGACTTTATAAGCTTTCTTAGCTTTATCTTCTACACCAATCATATATAAAATGAGGATCCAGCATGTGTCAATCCTAAGGGCTCTTAGATCTCCATTGAAATTAAAAAAATATGCATAGATGAATTATAGACTATCAAATTTAGACTATGAATTATGACTATGAATTATGTGTCATGATGAATTATAGACTATCAAATTTGTAAAGAAGTAAGGTATTTAAGCTAGGACCCAGGATGAAATTAAAAACATAGGCTAAAAATGTTAAGACTAAGGTCTCGTTCATGTTAATAAATAAAAATGGGGCCTTAGAATTAATAATTTAGGCTAAATAGATAATCAAAGGGAACGATGCTAAAAATAAATAAAAGGACCCTACCAACATGAATATTAGACTCGGTTAAAAATATAGTATACAAAAGGGAGATATAAAATAGACCAAGTTTGACTTTTAGGTTAAGGTTTGGTCACATTAAGAAATATGCCTAAGCCTAAACATGAAAATTAATCTTAAGTCCAAAATAATTTGAAATGTTCCTACCAATTTTCTCCCACCAAATGAAAAATTTGAAGCAAGGGCTTGAGCTAGGGTTTTTGAAGGAGGGTTTTGTTGCATGAATCCAGTAGCGAGATTATTCTAATCAAAGGCTAGTAAATTTTTGAATGAACATAAGTAGTGAGGATCTAATCATGATACATTTATAAATTCACCATGAAACCTAAAACTTATCACATGAAGGGTAATAGTTAGCAATATTAGGTAACTTTAAAGTAAAACCATAAACTAGTCAGCCAACTTTATCAAAGTGCATGATCTTCAAATTATAATAATGTTCAAAACAAGCCATCCTTTTAGTGTTAAATTTATAAGTGTCTCAAGGGTCCTAGTTTTTAGAAATGGGGGTATGTTGACCCCAATAGACTCCTTTGGTAGGCCATTTTAAGTTATCAAAGGAGTAGTGTCCTAAGATAGAGGAGGAGAGAATCTAGATGTCTAGGGTACCTTACTCATCAATAGTTGGCATCTTGATGTATGCCATGGTGTACACTAGGCATGATATTTTCCATGTAGTGGGAACAGTAAGTAGGTACATTAGTGATCCAAGTAGAGAGCATTTGTAGGTAGTGAAGTTGATGCTTTGGTACTTGAAAGAGACTATGGGGATAATTTTAATCTATGGTGGATTGGATACCACTTTTCATGTTTATGTAGACTCAAACATGGCTAGAGATTTAGATAGTAGGAATAACATGATAGGAAATGTATTTATTGTAAGTGACACAATGGTGAGATAGATTTCATGACTACATAAACTTATGCCTTTGTCAACCATATAGGTTAAGTATGTTGCTACCACATAGGAAAGAAAAGAAATGATTTGGTTATAGTAGTTGCTTGAATATTTAGGGTATATGAGGAGGAAGGGAATCTATATAGTGATAGTCAAATTTGTATACACCTAACAAAGAACTCTGCCTTCCACTCTATGGTAAATCATATATAGTTGAAGTACCATTTCATCATGACAACTTTGGAGGAAGATAAGTTGAAGCTAA
>JARHVA010001476.1:2705000-2707500 GCA_037957365.1 Torreya grandis | reverse complement strand
TCAAGAGTAGTTAGTTTTGCTAAAGCTTCAAAGAAGGCATCATTTTCTTATCTCAAACTTGTTTTTAGATCTGTTGATTCTTTTTGAGTTAAGCATGGATCTACATTACTGAGGCATTTTTTGATAAGAGATATAATTTTTCATCCAACTTGGCATCCTTTTATTAATATTAGTGTCATCTTTTGTTAACTTGAATCATCCACATCTACATTTTGACATCCTTTTATATTAGTCTTATCTTGTAATATGTGTTTTAAAATAATTCTTTGAGATAGGCATTATAGATTTTTAAAAGTGGCATTGAAAAGAGAAAAATATTAGACATCTACCAGTAAAGGAGGTGTTGAGAGAAAGAAAAAGACCTATTGTGTGGTAGACAGAGGCATTGGAAGGAAATAAGAAAAATAATTTATTTATGTTTTGTAAAAAAAATTTAGTGCTATCAAAAGACCTTTTGCCATTAGCATCTAGGTGTTTTGGGAAAAGAGCTATTGTCTGTAGGAGCTGAGATGTTAATATCATTTTAGTGTGGCAATAAGTTAAACAGTCCAAAGTGATAATTGTACCCCTTTTTGACTAATATGCCAGCTTCCTTTTTTTGTCCTTTTGTCTTATCTATTGGCTTGGAGATACATCTTATATTGCTATACTTAATATCTATCTATGTTAGACATCTATAATAGTCATTAATATACATTTACATCTAATATTTGGCTATATTTTTTTGGAAAAAGGAAGTAAAACTCATTTTCACGTGTATTGAGATCACTAGTAAGGTTTTTTTTCACATCCATTGGCTTCTCTAAGTCTGTGGAAAGATTCTAGTTCCAATAAGCGGTTACACGCCCATGTGATTTTTTGATTTGGCCTCGAAAATCAAATTGTAGTGTTTTTTAATTATTTTTGACACATTTTAAGAGAAATTAAAACACTTATAACTTTTGAGCTATAACCCAAATTTGAGTTCTATTTTTTCAAAAGTGCATGTTTTTCAATTCTTTATCACATGGTGTCATCAAGTTATAAAAATACATTATGTTATAAAGTTTCAAATTGGTGGGGGGTCCTTTAATACATTTTTTTTTTGGGGGGGGGGGCTACATTTTTGGGGATTTTTTCAATTCATTATCATTTGAATAAGAAGTTTTTTTTTTCAAATTATTCTTTCTTATTCTCAACTTCTTTATTATATTTAGATAATGGATCCCCTCACAACCTCAAATTACACCCTTTAGAAGATCAAAATGAAGATACACCTTCAGCTAAAAGGTGTTTGGAGATTGGTACTTAGTGATCTTCCTAACTTCATTAATGAGGAAGAAATTTCCTATATTGAATCTATGCAAGATGAGGCTCTTCATTTTATTCACCTCAATGTTTCAAATAGCTTGCACATTCATATTAAGGATTCCACATAAACTAAGGGAGCTTGGGATGCTATCATAGCCTTATTTGAGAAGGATATTGAGTCTTCTAGGTCTTTGGTGCCCTCTTTTACTCCACCTTATATTCCACTTCCTTCTCCTCCTATTAGTGAGGATTTTGACAGTGACATGGATGTTGATTCTCTATCTCTTCCTATCGGTTATGTTTTATCTTCTAATGATGTACTCTTTCCTCCTCATATAATTTCTTGTGATGACACATTCCTAATGGACATTGCTCTTATTTTTATCAATCCATCTCTATGTGTTGGAAATATTTTCATCGATGTCAAAGGTCTAGCATTATTGATGACAAAATCCCCATAGTATTTTTTTTAAAAGGTGTTTTTAATATTCATATTTTGGCTAAATATGTTGATATTTATTTAATATTAATGAATATATTTTTGGTTGCATAAATTCAAAAAGAGTGCCTATGAGAAAGTCAAAGAGTCATGAGGAAAAGATAAATGAGGTAAATGACACATTTTCCCATGAAGCGATTACCTTGAGGAATTCAAAGAGTCACCAAGTGAAGACAAAAGAAGAAGGGCACATTTTTCCATGAAGAGTCATCTTAAGGAATTTGAAAGGTCACCAAGATAAAGACAAAATGGGAAAGGATGCATTTGATCATGAAGGGTCACCATGTGACTTTTCAAATGAAAGGTTTCAAAGGGTCATGAAAGTTTGGTATCATTTTCCATGAGGAGAGAAGGGTCACAAAGGGTGAATGACAAAGGTCATTTGGAAAGCTATAAATAAAGGCTTGAGAATCCATTTGTAATATGCAAGAGAGTGCATGGTTTGTTATTTTTTTATATAAGAAAAGAGGAGAAAATAGAAAGAGGTATTATAGAGTTCTATCAATTGTTGAGAAGGAAACATTGAGAGATAGTTATGTTTTATACACAAGATGGGTCAGTGCTCCTGTGAGTTGGTCCTCATAAATAGTTGATGTGTTGGTGCTCGGTAAAGGGGTTGGTGCTCTTTCAAGTTGGTGTTTGTGAAATTTGTCATTTGAGCTCGTGCTCATTCATATAATTGAGATTATTCTCCATGGTTTTTCCCACATT
>JARHVA010001476.1:2667500-2700000 GCA_037957365.1 Torreya grandis | reverse complement strand
TATTATGTTACTATTTTTTTGTTAACTTGCCTAATGGGAAAAAACATTATTTTTGAAGATTGCACAAATCATCATTAGATATGTGGTTTGTAAAGGGCAATATCCCTTATAAGATATTGGGTTTTATATCCATCATTAGAGCATTATATAAAGTATAAAAATAAAAATCATGAGAAAGTGACTCAAATGGGTAGTGAAATTGTGATGACAAAATTTCATTACAATACCCATTTTGACACATCAAAACCAAAACAAAGTAATGGAATTAGGCAACTACCAAAGTAATGTTACAAACTACTTATCCTATACACATAAAATAAGACATCTACATATTTTTTAAGTGTGTGGATGGAATATATTGAGTGAAGGTTGGTACATCCTCTATTATAAAAGTGATGATGCAACTACATGTAGTCTAATACCATCATTTTGAATAAGGTAAATTAATATAGACAAATATAGAATGATACTATTGTAAGTATATAGAAATTTATTTGATGTTTGTCTCTAGGATTTTCCATTTGATTTTTTATTTCTCTTTAAGTATTAATATATGTGTCTATATGTGTTTATATTATGAAATAGATTGAAAAGACCAGGTATATATAATCTAACCTAGGATAACCTTTGCACACTTGTATTCTATATAAATGTATAAAGACAAAGTTAAATGTGCATGCTCACTGATAAAGTAAAAATGGACCCAAAAATGTAAAGGGGTAAAACCCATACATCTCACATGTTTGTCTTATATGAACATATACAATTGCTGGGTTTGTCTTTGATAATATTCAATCTTGGTTTTTTAAGAAAGGCTAGTTAATATGTGATAATACTCTAAATGTGTTAAGGATACATTTTTATAATTTTTTGTGTTTTTATGCTCAATATACCAAGTGTAGACCTATGTGGTGCCAATATTTTCCTACAAATAAGATTAAATGTACAAGTTTTATAAATAAGATAAATTAGGGATAAGACATTTGGAATAAGGGTCATGTGACAAGTTTAGGTGTCTACATAATTCCCCCACTTTGACATGGGTATATGAGTGAAATACATGCATGAATCAAATTATAAATGTAAATAATTGAATCATGCACCTTCACTTACCTAGGGATGAAGGTCCTTTGATGCACACTCAAGATAAGATTAAATCTATACCATATTACTAATATACCTACAAAAAATTCAAATGCTACAACAATCAAATGCTCATGATATGTTTTGATTTTTAAAAACTAGAACTTTTATTTTCAATTTTAAAAGAGAGATTATGAATAAATAAAATTTATTGGTATCACCCCAAATGTCACATACCCAATACTTGTTATAGGTATTGAAACATATCCAATACTTCTCTAGGAGTCATCGTAACATAATTTCTACAACCTAGACTTTCCACAAGCATTTCAAACATATCTAACAACTTTTATGGGATTCACCATTGCCAAATCCACTTCTTGATCAAGGTAATATATTAATTTTCTTATTTCATTTATATCTTACAAATTTTATTTTGAAAATTACTTCATATATACCCATTTTGAGATGAGTGATGAATATACTATGTTCTAATCAATCATATCAAAATATAAAGGTTAACTTCCTCATATGTTAAGAAAAGAAACAAATGAGAATTGAAAATTTGAAAAAATATTAATGTTTAAAAAAAATCATATTATGAATTTTGTATAAGCATCTAGATATCCACATTGAAGAATGCAAATTATAATCTAACAT
The DNA here is from genome assembly GCA_037957365.1 of Torreya grandis. Lineage (NCBI taxonomy): Eukaryota > Viridiplantae > Streptophyta > Pinopsida > Cupressales > Taxaceae > Torreya > Torreya grandis. Next base: position 2,698,257 of record JARHVA010001476.1, on the reverse strand, counting down.
AATAAAGATAGTATTATATTATGCATACTAAACTAGGGTATGATTCAACCTTTGGGAATTAATATTGGAAAAAATCATTATGCCCCCAAATTCCACAAACACACCCCTAACTGGGATAGAAAAAAACATGAGAACACACACAAGTAACATGTCCCCATAAATGCATGGTTGAAACCATAGAAACATAGGAATCACACAAGTATACCACCATACACATGATAAACATCATGGATGCAATAATATTATACTAATAGAGTGCACTCAGGTTAGGCCCAAAAATTTAGTGACCAAATCCAAGTTAGTAACAAGACAAGATATTAAGATGGCATATATGATAAGACTCACAATAGATTATGACAATAGGGTCCCCTAGGCAGAAGGACATAAATAAAAAAAACATGCACATGCGATAAAACTTTCATGCACAAGGGAAATTAAGGGAGATTAAGATAAAATGGTAATGTTCTAATTATATAATATTTGATTTGATATTTGGATTTAGGATTTAAATTTTGATATATGTGTTGGCGGTACAACCATTAAAAGTGGGGGTGAATCAGGGATATAAGATATTTCACACTTCAATTGTAATACTTTAAAACTCTTAATCAATGATGAAAAGCATTCATAAAGCATACAATAGGTTCATAAAAATAAAAAAATAAATATGATGCAATATTACACACATAACACAAGATCTACGTGGGAAACCCTTTTGGAGACTAAAACCAACTCTCAATCCTAAAAACACATGGACTACTTATCCTATAAGATGATCAAAAGTATGATAACTTTTAGTGAATCCCCACTTCACAAGGATCACCCACCCCTAAGTATGAACAATTACCCACTTATTTTAGATGTAGAGAACCCACATAACATCTTATGAAATCAACAACTCCAGAACTCTGATTCCTTTCAATCTAATCGAAGAAACAATGTATATCACCTTTCTTTCAACTCATCACACACCACACAAACTTTACAAAATAATTAATGAATCTAAACACTATTATTGATCACTTTAGGATTCTTCACTCATCCTCAATCTTCTATATATTTTAGTTTATCCACTGAGCACACTCACTCTGATGTCTTTCCTTCACCTCTATCTTTTGCTTTATCAACACATTCACATCAAGTCTAGAAACCATTACATTAGTCTCCACTCTTTATGGAGTATTATTGAATATAAACATATAGGTTAGACATAATATTTTACTTAACCATTAAGACATATAACATTCTAAAACATATCTCAATACCATACTCATAGGTCATCCATAACATCCATGGGTCACACTTAAGCAACTATGCCTATCAATTAGGCCTTCGTAGTGCTTGTAGGTATCATGGATACTTTTTACCATTTTATAAATTCATTGAGAGAAAAAATAACACAAAATCACTTTAACATAAATGGGTCCACTATATATTACCTCTAAGATATCTTTAAATGAATGCTCCCACCAAAACACTCTGATGCTAAAACACAAATTGCTTAAATAATATTCTATACATAGAAACACCATGAATAAATAAATAGTAAACTTTTATTTTATATAAATTTATACCTTTCAACTAGGTTTTATGGATTTTCCTTGAAGTCCTCTTTAACATTGATTTTTACACCACCATGAAATTCATCTTGGATCAAAAGATATAACTCAAAAACTACATACTATTTTCCCTTTAAAATTTGAATATTTAAAATCCATTGGTCACTATGTAAATACTAAACATCAAACACTTTGACCTCATCTTGTGCTCCCTATAAAATTTTAAAACATACGCATCATCGATCTCTTAAGAATTAGCCTAGTCTTTAACTTGCAATCACTCACCGTTGATCTAATAATATTGCTCCCATGATCATGCCACTTAGAAGATCTACTTGCATTCTATGCACATTAACTATTTTAATCAATGAAATCCATCAATATCCATCTGTATGAACACTCACATTCCATTTATCTTCTATCAACTTAATGATATTCAGAGACATGTCACTGGCACATGCATTTTGAGCATCCTTTGACATATTGACTTCATGTGCAATATTGATCTCTATCTGACAAGATCATGTGCTCCATTATATCCTTATCTAGTTAGATTAAATTCTTGATGTTATATTTATGATGTAATTAATTCTCACTTTATATATTTGATAATTTAAATTTGGTTAAGTATGGGAACTTAGTAAATTCTATTTAAGAGGCCAACTTTACATTGTTATAAATTTTGCTCTACTAAATGTCCAAACCTAAAATTTTAACCATATGATATCCTTACAAAGTGGAATCCATACATGTATCAAAATTCTCATGACAAATTCACACATGTGAAATACAACATCATCAATATGCTCACTTAGCTTTATCTTTTAAGATGACTAATTGAGCTTAGACATTCATATGACTATTTTGATGAATTTTGTTCACTTCCATGCACACTATAAGAACTAATAACACCCCATACAGTATCTATAACATATCCACACTATAAATAGCATCCATAAATTGCCTCATTAAGTCACACACTCTTCAAACCATCAATTTGATCACTTTATCATTAATGCTCTATAAATCATGATCTCTTTGCAATAAATAAGAACCTAACATGAATGACCATTCCCAAAATTACTACCCTTTGTCATTGATGGAAAAATAACCTTAGAATGACTTTTTATCATTTGAACTTATTCATTCTAATCTTTCTCCCCCTTTGACATTATTAATGAAGGGTATCTTCCTTAACTTGCCAATAATTATTCATTAACAACATGTATGCATTCAAATACTATTTAAGATACTCAAGATACTTACATATTTCCAAGAATACAAATAAATTTCTCCCCATTTGACATTCACCAATCTAAGCATGGACTTCACTAATCCTTGGACCTTTCAAACCACTCACAGAGCTTAGAAATATCCCCCTAACATAATGTTCCATATCATGTCATTTATTATTAAACCATACTTATACAAACATCTCACACATACTCCCCCTTAGTCAATGCATATGATGTATATTATCAATGAAAATAACATACCTTTGTACTGATTGGCATTTTGATCATTACCTAGAGCACATACACTTGCTTCCACACTTGAAAGATGTCTCCTAAGAAACATAGGTAGAGATACCCATTTGTCATAGAGGGAATAAATATCCCAAAACTTAGGATACTCCCATATATCCATTCTCTTAATTTAATTTCAATCCTTCCTCATCTTCATATTGACTTTGAATGAGTTCTTAACCTTTCTTTTATCTCATGATCTTGCTTGATTTCCTTGTCCATTTGGGTAGATAAGGATTGTTACTTGATACTTGAACTTGTTACCTATTCTATCATGTAAAATAATCCACTTTGAGGCTATTTTTCATTTCAATATTTATTCTTCCATTCACAATGACTCCTCTTCATGATAGGAGAAGTAAAATATTGATTATTCTTAAATAACCTTGCTATGTGACCTCTCTCATGACATTTGATACAAATGAGGTTTATCAAATTGTACATACCTTGTGATTGAGATATATGGTGATTACTTGAATTTTCATGATTATCTACCTATCTATTTGGTTCCTTGATGAAGATATTACAAAAATTTGCAATATGACCAAATCCTTGACACCTGTATCAAAATATGTCATTCTTTCCTTATGAACCTATTAACTATCTTGAGTAATGATGTTATTCATGATTTCCAATTTATTAATCATAATTCCATGAAAATTCATTATTTAAGTATATTTTTCAATCTTTAACCTATGAACAAATTGATTATAAGAGTAACAATGACCATTGAAATTTGTATAGCTCATAGCATTTGGTTGTTTGATCTGATTTGTCTTCATTGTGTCAATACCTTCATTCATTGACTGATGATTGATTTTCAAATCCTTTATCTTGTCTTGAGTTACATGCTATTTTTATTATTTTTATCCAAGACTATATCTATCACTAGCATGCTTTTGAATACTCAGAATATTGCCAAGATCATTTGAGCTCTTTTTAAATTTCATAAATGACTTCACCTTACAATATGTCTTATCTAACTTAGTTTTTAGTGACTCAATTTCAACCACATTCCTTAATCACTCATATTTTTTGGATTTTAGGCTTGTATACATAGTATATAATGGACTATTGAGTGATTGAAAATATCTTCATATTACCTAGTGTCATCATTCATTATTGCTTCAAACACACTAAATTGTTCTTCATAGTCTTTGATTTGTGACATCATCTCTTTGTTTTTTTTATTCTCAATATTCAAATCTTCAAGATAATTCATCAATTCATCCTTATTATATAAATCATTAGTTGTATATTTTCTCATATCTTGATTTAGTTTCATCTACAAAGCCTCTATCTCTGATTGATACATGGTACATTCTTCATCCTTATTCTTTACTTCTTCATTAAGAGTAAAAACTTGAGTTTCAAGCTATTGTGTGATCTCATCATGCTCCTCGAATTCATTACTCAAACTTCCTGTAAAAAATCCAATTTTCTCCTCATAATATTTGATCAAGGAAACTTTTTTTTTATTCTTAATTTGTAGTAACTTCAATTCTTCTACAATATCTGGATATTTATCTTCAAGAGTGACGTTATCATCTTCTTCTTCTAAGCTATCTTTGCCAAAGAAATATCAAATTAGAGAACATTAACATTCATCATCACTAAAATCCATGATTAATATATCCATATCTTTATTAGAAACATAATTATCACTATCAAATATGTTTACTTCTTCTATAGATGGGTTACTATATTATTCATGGTAAAGGATCTTAATGCCTTTATATGATTCCTTATTTCCATTTTTCTTATTGAAAAACTTTTTATACTTCCTAGGACCCTTAGATTTATTGTGTTCATCCTCATGAGATTACTTATAATCTTCTTTGAGTTATTTTAGACATTTTGCTTCAAAATGACCAACTTTACCACATGAAAAAATATTTTAATGGAAGTTTTCCTTTATACTTACCTAATCCTACATTCAATCTTCCTGCAATCATGGCTTCTAGTTGATATTCATTAAGATAAAAATATTCAAGACTTAACATTTTATTTTTAGCTTCTATGATCACCTTAAAGGCTAATTACTTCTTAGGAGGTCTATCCTTATCAACTCTCATCTCATAAGCAATAGGGATGCCAATATATTCATTCATCTTCAACTAAGTTTGATTATGAATTTATTCTACAATTGAAACTTTTCAATCAAACTCGAGTGTAAGAGACCTCAATACCTTTTGTACTATAGTAGATTAATCAATCACCTATCCAAGACCTCTAATAATGTTTATTACCTAATAAACACATAGAAGATAAGAAGCCATAGTATCTTTTTCTTTCGTTTTGAGACCTTAAAATTGCCTTTGATAGGTTTATAATTTAACCACTTTTCCTTTGAGTCTCCTTAATAGATAGTCTATAATTTGACCAAAATTTCCTTGGTAGACTTGTATTGGTCACTTTGGTGATCTTATCCTTAGATATATCATAAATTACAGCATTCATAGCTTTATAATTATTATTACTAAAATTCTTTTCAACAACACTAGTTGAAGGAATACCTAGTGTAGTATAACCATCCATGATAGATTTCCAAATATTAAACCCTAAATACATGATGTGTGTTCTCATCCTTGTATTCTAAAAAGCACAATTTGACCCATTGAATAATATTTCTTGATTTTTAAAGAATCCCTACTTCTGTTGACTTGCCATATTGTATCTTAGATCACCTTCAAGTGGTTAAACTTGCAATGAATGTCCTACTCTTATACCAATTATTGGAATTACAATAACTAAGAGGAGGTGAATCAGTGATGCATGATATTCTAAACTTCAACTATAATCCTTTCAAACTCTAAATAAATAGTCATAATCATTCATAAAGTATACAATATGTTCATAACAATGAATAATAAAGATGATGCAAGATCACACACATAACACAAGATCTACGTGGGAAACCCTCTTGGGAAATAAAACCCACTCTCAAGACTAAAAATACATGGACTAATTGTCATATAAGATAATCATAAATATGAGACCTTTTAGTGGAGCACCCAATTCATATGTAACACCCACCCCTATGTATGAACAAGCACCCACTTGTTCTTGATGTTGGGCACCCATAAAATATATTATGAAATCATTAACTCTAGAACTCTATTTGCATTGAATCTAATTGGAAAAATAATGTTTATCACCTCTATTTAATCTCATTACACACACATATAATTTTTGAAACAATAAATGCATCCAAATACCCTTTTGGATCACTCAAGGCTTCTTCGCTCATCCTTAATATTCTCTATACTTTAATCCATCCATTAAGTATGCTCACTCTAATCTCTTTCCTTCACCTCTATCTTTTTCTCTCTCAACATATTCACATCAAGCCTAAAAACCATTTCCTTGGTCTTCACTCTTTATAGAGTCTTCATGAATATTAACATCTAGGTTGGCCATAATACTCTCCTTAAGCATTAAGAAATCTAACATGCTAAAACATAGCTCAATACCATCCTCACAAGTTAGCCATAGCATCCATGGATCACACTTAATTAGCTAACATTTCAATTAGGCCTTAGTAGCCCTTATAGGTCCCATGGAGACCTATTACTATTTTATAACTTCATTAAGAAAAAAAATAACATATGATCACTTTAAAATACATGGGTCCACTCTATATTACCTCTAAGACATCTTTGAATGAATACTCCCACCAAAACACTCTTATGCTAAAAAACAAATTGCTTAAACAATATTTTATACATAGAAATACCATGGAATAATAAATAATAAACTTTCAATCTCCATAAATTTGATTGTAAAAACATTCAAACATTCTAAATAGGTTTTCTAGATGTACCTTACAGTCCTCTTCAACTTTTGCTACACCACCATGACATTCCTCTTAGATCAAAAGATATAGCTCAAAAACTATAGTTTGGTTTTCCCTCACAAATTTTAATATTTAAATTCCAATTATCACTATGTAAACTCTAAACATTAGACACTTTGAACTCATCTCATGATCCCTAAAAACTTTTAACAAATACACACCATTGATCTTCTCGAAAGTAACCTAGTCTTTAACCTACAATCATTTACTATTTATCTAAGATCCCCACTCCTGTGATCATGCCACTTGGTAGCTCTATGTTCCTTATATGCACATTGACAATTTGAATCAATGTGATCCATAAATAGCCATTTGTATGAATACTCATGTGGTATTGTTCTTCTATCAACTTAATGATATTGAGACACGTGCCTTTTGAGCATCCTTTGACATATTAAATTTAGGTGTGCTATTGATCTCTATATAACAAGATCATGTGCTCCATTAGATCCTTATCTAGTTATATTAAATTCTCACCATTATATTTATGATACAAATAATTTTCATAGTAGATATTTGATAATGCAAATTTGGTTAAGTATGGGAACTTAGTAAATTTTATCTAAGAGGCCAAATTTTCACTATTATAACATTTAATACACTTTATGTCTAGACCTAAAATTTTAACCATATTATCTCCTCATATAAAGGAATCCATCCATATATCAAACTACTATTCAAACCATCACACATGTGAAATACTATGTCATTAATATGGTCACTCAATGTTATCTATCAAGATGACTACTTGAGTTTAGACATTCATATCACCATTATGATGAATTATGTTCACTTTCATGAAAAATATAAGAATTAATAACACCCCATAGGGTCTATAAACAAGTATATACTATCAATCATCCATAAATTACCTCATTAAGTCACACACTCTCCAAACCATCAATCTGATCACTTTATCATTAATTTACTATAAATCATGATCTCTTTGACATCAATGATAACCTAACATCAATGAACATGATAAATAATATAAATTATCATATATTACTCCTCTATATGTTTAAATTTTTATATATTATGAAATGGGTTGAAAGGATCTTGTATATATAGGTTGACCTAAGATAACTTATGGACACTAGATGAATATATAAATTAAAATATATAGGTGCACGAGCAATGACAAAGTGAAAATAGACCCATAAATCTAAATGGAAAAACCCTATATAGTTCATGGGTTTACCATAGATATGCTCATATATTTCATAATATTTTCTATATGGATCCATACAATCCATGAATCTATCCCAAATAAGATTTAGGCTCTACTTTCAAGGAAGGGTTGGCTAATAAGAAATAATAATCCAAATGTGTTAATTCATACATTTTTTATAAGGTTTGAGGTGATTTTAGGCTCAATCAACTAAGTGTGAAAATTTTGGATCTTTGTTTATCCTAAAAATAAAGTAAGATGTAAAATTCTTCTAGTAAATTAGGAAAAAGACATTGGGAATAAGGGTATTGTACCAAATGTAGGTGTCTCCAATTATATAGTTTATTAAAGAAAAAATATTTTTTTTAATTACAAACCCATTGTAATTTCCAATAAATTTTAATTATTAAATCTCTAATTATAGTTCATACTTTAACATAAAATTAAAATTTGATACCACATTTTGAAATTTATCAACTAATATAAATTTTATTTGATCAAAATATTTATTTTATAACACACACACACACACACACATGTTTAATTTCCAATTAATTTTAATGACTAAATCTCTAATTATAGTTCATACTTTAAAATAAAATTAAAATTTGATACCATGATTTTAAATTTATCAATTAATATAAATTTTATTTGATCTAAATATTTAGTTTATAACACATACACACACACACACACACACACACAAACACACACACACACACACACACACACACACACACACACACACACACACACACACACACACACACACACACACACACACACACACACACACACACACACACACACACACACACACAGTGTGTGTGTGTGTGTGTGTGTGTGTGTGTGTGTGTGTGTGTGTGTGTGTGTGTGTGTGTGTGTGTGTGTGTGTGTGTGTGTGTGTGTGTGTGTGTGCGTGCGTGTGTGCGCGCGCGCGTGTGCACACGCGTGCGTGCATGTGTGTGTGCATGTGTACATATGTTTTTTTGTATGTACACTCAAAAACACATATTATATCTATAAATTTATTAAATTTTCAATAAACTTATACTATAATTAGAAATTATAATTTATATTCTAATAATTCAAAAAATAATTATATATTAAAAATAAATATATGGATTCATTGAAATTATACATAATATGAATGGAATAATTAAATATGTATGATTTTTATAATGTTATAATCATTATACATATATATATATATATATTATAAACATTTTCCCAATTTATCTGGAAACATAATTTACTTTTCAAATGTTAGTGGATATATATATATATATATATCTCCACTAACATTTGAAAAGTAAATTATGTTTCCAGATAAATTGGGAAAATGTTTATAATCTACTAAATTATATTGATGACATCATTTAATAAATGTCCAAACTAGAATATATACATTAAATAAATTTATACAATAAAAAATTATAAGCATATTTATAAAATAGTAAATTTTAGATCATTGTAAATAAATTTTAATCTTTAAAGAGGTTACATAATTTCTCCTTAATGTATCATTAGTGATCAAAATATTTCCTTATTTGTTCTAATGCATGATTGTTGGGTTGAATGTAAGGATTCAATGATCGATTATATATTTTCATTGTTATAGGTGGAGATTATCTAGGTGGAAAATGTGGATTCAATATTTTAGGTACACAGAGTCCAGGAGATAAACATGTAGGATGTGGATTTGATGTAGGTGCATGTGGAGTCAATAGATTTTTAGGAGTGGAGTTTATATTTGGTGAATAATCCCAAAATCATAAGATAATTTTAAATCTATTTTAGGACAATGTTACATTCCTCAGTCATACTTGTGATGACTCAATGTAAGTATACCACATGTTAGTAAAATCTTATTCCGTTTAAAAACATTTATCTTCTTTATACATTTTTCAAAACTAAATTCATAATATGATTTATAAGTAAGATTGAAAATTATTATTATTTATGCCAATTAGAATCTATCCAAGAATCACATAAATATCAACTCATTCACACATACCAAATTTATAGCTAGTAATTTTCATCAATATGGGTGTATTTTTGTAAATCTAGGGTTTAAAATAATTTTAATCTTGACTGTAGTATAGCCAGATATGGGAAGTGTTATACTTAATTTGAAAGTAATTTCAACTAAACTGAGACTTAAATAATAGTTTAGTGTATGCACACCTATAAATTACATGAACTCCATTATCTAGCCATATAATCATAATTAAGACTCTTTTAGTCCAAACCCACTTTTTGAGTGCACCAACAAAGTAAGTACACGGGTCAATACTAATTTTCAGTGCACTCTTCAATTTCATTTTTATAGAAATCATTCCATTTTTAGTGGTTATAAATTGATCAATTATTTTCCTAAATTTAATCTAAGTTATTCCCCATATATTTAAATAGGGATATCACAAAGTCTTACTATCAAAATAAGATAAGGAAATAATTATCCTAGGATTCTATAAAAGAGTATGGTGTTTGAATTCTAAATTTCAATAATTAAAAACAGTATAAATGAGTATTAAGAGTGTTTTAAAATAAATAACATGCATCTACTTTATTCCTTGGCATTAAAAAAGGAATCATATTATTCATGCATATATCAAGATTAATCATGTAGGAAACATGTGTCTACAAAACTTTGTTCATAAATTTATCTTAGGGTATGTAAATTTTGGTATGAATTGAAATATTGGGTATATTTTTCTCCATTCTGATCTCCCATTTACTCCAAAAAATCATTAAATATATAGGGACAAATGGAATTCATGGTGACAAGTGCCCCTTCCTCATATACCATTCTTATCTCAAATGATTCTCATTGACCTTGTAAGCTCCTCTTGGAGGATATCATAAGTCTAACATGGAATTGAGTAAGTCAAACCTATTGGTTTATATCTTAATAGGTATTTGAACATTAAAATAGGTTTCAAATAACTTTTATTAGGAATATTTTCTATTTGTAAAATAATTACAGTAAGGAAACATATTTAGAAATTTACTAATTAATATAATGAATTTTATTCTATGTTTTTGGTATAATATTGTTAATCCTTATTTTTTTAATTATAAAATATCATGTTTACATATAAATATAACCAACTCCAATTATTAACCTATAAAATAATTTACATAATCACTCTTTAATTATATTAAAATATAATGGCCTTGATGGCTACTTAAAAAAGCCTTTTATATTTAATTATTTTGATTTTGTCTTTAATTTAAAATTTAATATGGAATTAATAAATAAATAGGCCATTCAAATTTTTCATAACAAACAAAAAAAATTATATAAATTATCTAACGAATTTTATCCTCCCTAATAAATTTTGTAATTTGTTTTATAATGAGTTTTATAACATGTTCATTGAATGATGTTGAGATGGGAATGATATTAGTGTAAATTTATTCTATCACACATGACCACTTATCTAGAAATTTTTATCCAACCATAAAATTTTAATCGTAGGGCTCTTGATAATAAAATGTTGATGAAGTATATTTTTGCGATGGCATTAATTCTCAAGATATTGTGCACAATGTAAACTAGTAATGATTAACTTAATATCTTTGGGCTATGGTAAAATTTTGATATAAATTATTCCCTCCTTTGATCCTTCATGTATATTTATGGTACCAAATGAAGCAACAAATAAAATTTTAAAATTGTAAGTATTTATATAAAAATTAACTGAATGGGATCCTATAAATTAGATTGATTCACTCTCAACTCAAATTCAATGTCCTCATATGCATCCTATAAATTTATGATATTTATATTTTGTTGTTTATATTTGTATATTAATATATCCTTCATAAATATATACAAAAATTAATTAGTTGTTTTCATAACTTCATTGTAAGAATCTCAACTATAGTTACATAACAAGGTCACTATAAGGTATAGCCACTTCTATCAATATATTGGGTATATCAACAAGGAACTTCAAGAATCTCAAGTATGGATCCATAATTCAATATTGAAAATATTTTAATTTTTATGTGTGTTTTGATAAGTTTTGGTTTGCGAGATAAATATCTCATGCAAAAATCATTAAACCAAAAGCATAAGGATGATATAAATAAATATAGTTCAAAAAAATAATTGATTTAAATTAAGGCTGAAAACATTTAAAAATATTATACTTAGATGATTGAAGAAGAAACATGAATGAAAAAATATAAAGAGTGATATAAATAGACACATTTAGCTAATATTTATAAACTCTAGAATTGGCATAATTATTTGGAAGAGGTTGTCTAGTAGGACTGAAAATATGATTGTGTTTTACTGATAGGTCAAAATTATGGAGTGATTTATTTTGTCCTTATGTTCCTATTAATTTTTTACCTAGGAATTTATTATTTCCATTGTTATTTTTGTATTTATATAATTTTATTTTCAAGTGTGCAAACTTATGATGAACACAGTTGTTGATTCACATTACAAATTTAACAGGAATAATGATTTGAATAAATTTTCATTGGTGGTTGACCTAAATCTTAAATATATACATAAAAGAGTGTGATCAAGATATATTACTCATGTAACCTATTAAATAATCATAGTTACATATCCCACATGCTTGGAGTCATGTGTAATGTAGTTCTGGATCCTTTGAATAAATCCTAATCTAATAAGATGCAGGCCTTGACCTCATCTCTCTATATAATTAAAATCAAATAATGATTTGATATAGCCTTTTTTGGGATAAGATGATGATATAAAAATACATTAAATTAGTGTAGATGTAATTTAGTATTAACATGTAGATTCCTTAAAAAGTGTGGTGATGAATAGAGTCAATATGTGGCTCAAAGTTATGGATAATACTCGATTGATATGTGTTATGAAATGTATTAGGATTTCTTTTTATATATAGGACACTTCAAACATAATTTGACCCTAGAAAATAGTGATAAGCTAAATTTAATTGTAAATGATTTATGCCAAGGCACAATGAAACCACAAAACGATAAGGTTCATAATTGGCATACCATCAATTTTGACTAAAAGAGGAAAAAGGCTCATAATAGAGATCAAAATAGATAGAGAATGGATGACTAGGCTCTTGAAACTATTAATAGATAGGTCAATGTTAAATGTGAGGAAATATAGATGAATCAAGGTGACATATACTCTAATGTTGGTGAAAATTTCCCTAATAATATCTAAATGTACATAATTGGACCATGTGTGGGAATTAACAATAATGACATAATGAAAATTTGTCTCGTAGTAAAATTGGGTGCCTATATAACATGAATGAATTTGTGCATCAAATTAAATAAAATTTTTAAGCATGTACCTACACTTTCCTAAGTTAAGGGATGAAAAATAATCTAGATGCTTAATATAGGCTCTACTCATGTGTGTTGTAAAAAACCTAGTGTATATATAAATAGTCATGAATGAATGCAAGCATTTAATATCTTGATATATCAATGTGAATATACAAATATTAAAAATAAACTAAAATATGATTAGAGGAATTGATACACATAGTAACATGAAAACCATCTATTTTAATATTTGGTTTTGAAAAAATAAATCCAAATATTTTTAGTTATTGGCAAGTTTATGAGTGAATTTTAACCCCTTAAGGCCTCTAAATTAAATATTGAAAACTTCATTGTACTTATTGATCATGGAAGCAATATCTAGTGATTCTCGGTACTTATGGGTAATTATTTATCAATTCCTTTCATATAAACAATATGGATATATAATATTTTGATATATCACCCATTTTAAAATGAGGGGTTAATGTCTATTCTCCAATTAGTCATATCAAAAAAAAAAAAAATCATGTGCATAAAATATTATCATATAAATTACATCTTAAGTTATTAAAATATTTAGTAAAAATAATTGTAACACATGTATGTATCTATACAAAAATATTATCATGTAAATATTTATAATAATATGAAAAAACATGTGAGGATGAGATAGTGATAGATAATCAACATGCCCCCATATAGCCTAGTTATGGGGAATGTATTTAGGCCCCAAATGTGGTAGGATATGGAATTACCCAACATATATTAATGTAGTACTACACATGATTGGCTGTAACTAAGATAATGTAATGCCTTAATATAAGAAATGTAATATCAATAGGCCCATGGATGTAGTAAGATATTTATACATAAGATATGTATGATAATATATAAAATATAAATAGGGGTATTATTCCATCAATGATATGACAATATAAAATATCAATGGAGCTCATAAGATAGTATTAGGTATGTGTGAATATAAATAGTAACATGTTAATCTTATGAATTAAATTCCTAGGGTTAGGTTGATATAGTTAAATTATGGATGTGTCAATGTATTTAATGGTATATATTAATGGGTTGAATAAGTTGGGATTATTTAAATAGACAATATTTACCAATAGGTTGAGTTACCCTTGAAAAATGTGAATTATGCATACTAAAGGGTGTGTTATTTGTATTCACATGCTAGGATGACCTATAACTATCCTCTATTTATAAATATAATGTGAATCTAAAAATTTAATAAAATAAATAATGTGATACTTGGATGATTAGGTAAGGACTAGATTAATTATGTATATATAGTATAGGGATACCTAGAACATAAATTTAAATAGTAAAGGGTTCCAAATCCTAAGCCTATGAATAAAGATGTAGCTCTCATTATAAATCAATAAATATACACTATGGTTGTAAATAAAATTACTAAAATAAGTATGGATTAAAATGATTATTAATGGGTAAATTGCAATGGTCAACCAAATGGGGATATATGTAACTTAAAGTGATTTATGAGTGGTCTAACCTATCATATGGCTTACATTAATTCAACATGAGATAAATAAATTAATAACTATTCTACTAAGTAAATAAATTAAATAGTGTAGGGATATAAATACTTATCTTGGGGTGGACCTATCAACATTTCAATCTACCCCTTAGCTCAAGTGGATATTTTAAAGATAATGTATAGGTTGAAGAAAATGGTTTGATGAAAACATAGATATCATTAGTTAGGAACTCTTGATGACTCCTATTATCGAGATTCAATGATACCATAAGAAAATACTCTTCAAGATAAGGTTTTAAACCAGGGAAGATGTGTGAGTGAAATAAGAATGAATAAATGGTATATAATGTGATATGAATGAAATATGACCCATTTATATATGGTTTTAAAAGAAACAAAACAAAACCTATATTATAAGTTTATGGTATATTCTTAACATTTATTATTAGTGGATGTCAACTTATATTTACTGGTATTAGCCAAGCTGATATAGTATAAAATTTAAAAAACACACTCAAAATTGTATAAGGTTGGATGATATAGTAAAATAAGGGTGAAGTCATAAAATAAATGATATCATCTAGGTTGACACCATAAAATATAGAGAAACTACAAAATCTAAATAAGAGATAAATAAGAGAGATAAACACATAGCCACTTAGAGCAGGTCAAACTAATAGTAGTAATCGTGTAATCCAAATAGAATAACAACATATCACATAAAACACCATGAGTGTTTCACACCCAATTTTGGGTGCACCATTTAATGATATTGATGCATCAACAAACTACTACAAGACAATGCTATTAAATGATAAAGTGAAAATTATTATGTGTATACATATGCCCCACTTGAATTCTAAGACATGTAATAACAATGTAATATAAGATAGTGATTTGGGAAAGAAACATATCAACACAAAATAATATAACTAAAATGAAAATTAAATGAAAATATATAAAATGGAAACATTAATCTTCACTTACCATGTTGATTATATAAAATTATACACATGTTTTAGATGATGGAAGGTACCCAACAAGAAGAATGATAGGCAACCCTAAACAAATCAAATAAAATTATATTTTTTTACAAAAAAATTATGTTAGCACCTAAATATGATATCATTCACTAGGATTCTAAGGCATCTTTTGGTTTATGAAAAGGACCTATGAAAACAAAAAATATGATTAATAAACATAATCTCATGGTAAATAACTAAAGGCTACAAAAATTATAATTTTTTTAATATAAATAGGTGTAAACAATTCATTTGTACATAAGTTATTTTAAAAAAAAAATAGAGCTATGATTAAACAAAATTAGAAATTTGAGAGATATTGGCTCATGGATTAGGAAGTGGACATGTTAAGGGACATATTGTAGCTATGACCAAATATATATAGGTACATGTTACATTTATTGTTAATTTTATAATTTTTGGGATAAAATGAACTACATTATAAAATTTAGATTCCAAGGCAAATATGTGTAATGAAAATTTTCTCAATAAGTGTCAAAACAAATATAAAATTAGGAAAGTAAATAGGTATTTGATGGAAATTAAAAATTATGCCAAAAATATTTTATTAAGCACATAAATAAATCAATGTTCTTAATGAATTGTGTCAACCATGCTGATATAGTTTGTAAGGGAGGTGAAAACTTCTTGGTTGATACCATCAGGTATGGCTGATGTAGTTATATAAAGTAATAGATGGTACCATACGGTATTTATAATGTAATATGACAATATACAATTGATTGATGTCATTTGGTATGGCTAGTGGCATTAGGAGATAATTTTAGATAATGTAGTTTAAGACTAGGTTGATTTATTTTAAAGGCTTAATGTTGTTAATATTGTCAGTTATGGCTGATGTAATAGTATGAATAGATGGTTAATACCATATGGTATATCTAGTATAGTATATAAAAGCATTAGGCTATACAATATTGTATGGTTAGTGCAACTAAATTTTTTATTCAATCTATATTCTAGGGTATATTCAATGGAGTATAAAATAAGTATAGTTGGTGTTGCTAGGTGCATGGATGATGTATTAGTGGATGTCAACTTATATTTAATGGTATTAGCCAAGCTGATATAGTATAAAATTTAAAAAACACACTCAAAATTGTATAAGGTTGGATGATATAGTAAAATAAGGGTGAAGGCATAAAATAAATGATATCATCTAGGTTTACACCATTAAATATAGAGAAACTACAAAATCTAAATAAGAGATAAATAAGAGAGATAGACACATAAACACTTAGAGCAGGTCAAACTAATAGTAGTAATCATGTAATCCAAATAGAATAACAACATATCACATAAAACACCATGAGTGTTTCACACCCAATTTTGGGTGCACCATTTAAGGATATTGATGCATCAACAAGCTACTACAAGACAATGTTATTAAATGATAAAGTGAAAATTATTATGTGTATACATATGCCCCACTTGAATTTTAAGACATGTAATAACAATGTAATATAAGATAGTGATTTGGGAAAGAAACATATCAACACAAAATAACATAACTAAAATGAAAAGTAAATGAAAATATATAAAATGGAAACATTAATCTTCACTTACCATGTTGATTATATAAAATTATACACATGTTTTAGATGATGGAAGGTACCCAACAAGAAGAATGATAGGTAACCCTAAACAAATAAGATAAAATTATATTTTTTTACAAAAAAATTATGTTAGCACCTAAATAGGATATCATTCACTAGGATTCTAAGGCATCTTTTGGTTTATGAAAAGGACCTATGAAAAAAAAATGTGATTAATAAACATAATCTCATGGTAAATAACTAAAGGCTACAAAAATTATAATTTTTTTATATAAATAGGTGTAAACTATTCATTTGTACATAAGTTATTTTCTTTAAAAATAGAGCTATGATTAAACAAAATTAGCAATTTGAGAGATTTTGGCTCATGGATTAGGAGGTGGACATATTAAGGGACATATTGTAGCTATGACCAAATATCTATAGGTACATGTTACATTTATTGTTTATTTTATAATTTTTGGGATAAAATGAACTACATTATAAAATTTAGATTCCAAGGCAAATATGTGTAATGAAAATTTTCTCAATAAGTGTCAAAACAAATATAAAATTAGGAAAGTAAATAGGTATTTGATGGAAATTAAAAATTAGGCCCAAGATATTTTATTAGGCACATAGATAAATCAATGTTCTTAATGAGTTGTGTCAACCATGATGATATAGTTTGTAAGGGAGGTGAAAACTTATTGGTTGATACCATTAGGTATGGTTGATGTAGTTATATAAAGTAATAGATGGTACCATATGGTATTTATAATGTAATATGACAATATCCAATTGATTGATGTCATATGGTATGGCTAGTGGCATTAGGAGATAATTTTAGATAGTTTAGTTTAAGACTAGATTGATTTATTTTAAAGGCTTAATGTTGTTAATATTGTCAGTTATGGCTGATGCAATAGTATGAATAGATGGTTAATACTATAGTGTATATCTAGTATAGTAGACAAAAGCATTAGGCTATACAAAATTGTATGGTTAGTGCAGCTAAATTTTTATTCAATCAATATTCTAGGGTATATTCAATGGAGTATAAAATAAGTATAGTTGGTGTTGCTAGGTGCATGGATGATGTATTAGTGGATGTCAACTTATATTTACTGGTATTAGCCAAGCTGATATAGTATAAAATTTAAAAAACACACTCAAAATTGTATAAGGTTGGATGATATAGTAAAATAAGGGTGAAGGCATAAAATAAATGATATCATCTAGGTTGACACCATAAAATATAGAGAAACTACAAAATCTAAATAAGAGATAAATAAGAGAGATAGACACATAGCCACTTAGAGCAGGTCAAACTAATAGTAGTAATCATGCAATCGAAATAGAATAACAACATATCACATAAAACACCATGAGTGTTTCACACCCAATTTTGGGTGCACCATTTAAGGATATTGATGCATCAACAAACTACTACAAGACAATGATATTAAATGATAAAGTTAAAATTATTATGTGTATACATATGCCCCACTTGAATTTTAAGACATGTAATAACAATGTAATATAAGATAGTGATTTGGGAAAGAAACATATCAACACAAAATAACATAACTAAAATGAAAAGTAAATGAAAATATATAAAATGGAAACATTAATCTTCACTTACCATGTTGATTATATAAAATTATACACACGTTTTAGATGGTGGAAGGTACCCAACAAGAAGAATGATAGGCAACCCTGAAAAAATAAGATAAAATTATATTTTTTTACAAAAAAATTATGTTAGCACCTAAATATGATATCATTCACTAGGATTATAAGGCATATTTTGGTTTATCAAAAGGACCTATGAAAACAAAAATATGATTGATAAACATATTCTCATGGTAAATAACTAAAGGCTACAATAATTATAATTTTTTTATATAATAGGTGTAAACTATTCATTTGTACATAAGTTATTTTTTAAAAAAAATAGAGCTATGATTAAACAGAATTAGCAATTTGAGAGATATTGGCTCATGGATTAGGAGGTGGACATGTTAAGGGACATATTGTAGCTATGACCAAATATATATAGGTACATGTTACATTTATTGTTTATTTTATAATTTTTGAGATAAAATGAACTACATTATAAAATTTAGATTCCAAGGCAAATATGTGTAATGAAAATTTTCTCAATAAGTGTCAAAAAAATCTAAAATTATGAAAGTAAATATATCTGATGGAAATTAAAAATTAGTCCCAAGATATTTTATTAGGCACATAAATAAATTAATTTTCTTAATGAATTGTGTCAACCATGCTGATATAGTTTGTAAGGGAGGTGAAAACTTCTTGGTTGATACCATCAGGTATGGCTGATGTAGTTATATAAAGTAATAGATGGTACCGTATAGTATTTATAATGTAATATGACAATATCCAATTGATTGATGTCATATGGTATGGCTAGTGGCATTAGGAGATAATTTTAGATAATGTAGTTTAAGACTAGGTTGATTTATTTTAAAGGCTTAATGTTGTTAATATTGTCTGTTATGGCTGATGCAATAGTATGAATAGATGGTTAATACCATATGGTATATATAGTATAGTATATAAAAGAATTAGGCTATACAATATTGTATGATTAGGGCAACTAAATTTTTTATTCAATCAATATTCTAGGGTATATTCAATGGAGTATAAAATAAGTATAGTTGGTGTTGCTAGGTGCATGGATGATGTATTAGAAAAATGAGAAAAGTGTTAATTTTTATGTTTTATATTAAGTACCTAGACTATTTGGATGATCATTTCTTCAATACTTTTTCACCAAAATTTAATTGTGATTTGTTGTTTGATATTTTTCTAAGGCATCAAAGACTATGGAAGAATTTCAATGTGAGTTAGCTAGTAGATACTATAAATATATTAACAATAATTAATTAAGCATAAATTTTGAATCTAGAAATGGGTGGGATTATTTATATGTGCCAAGTTCCACTCATCTTAGATTTATTTCCATGTTTTTACAAAATGGGAGTAACTCACTGATACATTCATGTGGGTGGTGGATTGTGATACATTGAGGTGGGTATCACCTTGGAGAATATACATACAACCCTAATGATACCTATCATGGGCACACCTAGGGCTTATAATACCCAATACATGGTATATGGGAGATGATAGTTAGCCAATAGGCAACTAGATCAAATAAGTATGATGGGAATAAGATCATTGTATAATTATTTAAGGTGTACATGTAATAAATTTTGGATATTCATAATGAATTGATTGATATTATGATTGCACATGTCTTTTATCATAAGTTTGATGGGTTCATCTCATTATACATTATAGTTATGGGTCCCTCAATTTTATAGTAAGGTAATATTTTTAACATGGGATTAGTGATATGGGTGTAAGTAGTGCATGATTTTTAGAGAATCTTGAGTACAAATTGATAAACTATTAGCCAAATAATACTCTTTTCTATTTTTTATAGATGATAGGCTCCCAATGTATCAATCTACATTACTACCTCATGTTATAGATTATCATCTCCCATGAGTAAGGAGGTGGGCTTAAGACCATGTTGTCTATGTAATCATGTACACATTGACATTAGACACCATATAGTGATATCAAAATACATGGATGAACTATGAGGGTACTATGAACATGTGATCAATATGACAAACCATAGTACAGGTGAAGGAGTAGAGTCACATTACTAGCCATTAAACATGGATGGTAGAGTCACACTTATGTAACCACATCTAAGGATATTTTTAACTTACTCACCTAATGTATCATTTGGTGGTTCTAGGAGACTAGGAAAGACATGATAGTTATCCATGGAGAGTGATAGGATAAGGTTTTCTAGATGTAATTCCCATAGTGATAACTTACCAACTTGTGGGGACAATATGATGATGGAGGTTGTAGTAGGTAACATAAGGAGAGGGATGAAGTGGATATAAGGTAGCTGAATCTCAAAAATAGTATAGGCACACTTATGTAACTTTAGAAGATACTTACACCATATAATTAAAATCACATAGGGATGATGGGTAGGTTAAGTGGTCCAAAGAGGGATATCTAGAGGACTCTCACCAGTATTTAGTTCTAACAACACTCATGTATTAGGTGAACATGGTGATGGAATTACTATCAATAAGTAAATGTATTTTATTTGTTGTATTATTTTTATTTCCTAGAAATATACATGTTAGGTACTAATGATAGAGATATTATAATTTTTTATATACATATGACATTTGATGTTGATTTTATTTTATTTTTTTAGATGTGACAACATAGAAGGAAACATGGTGGAGGACTCTAGTGGACACTACCAACCATGAGATCTTAGATCATATGATTCCTTAGTACAACACCACAAGGATGAAAAATAATAGGGAATTGATAGTCCAAACACATGTTAGATGCAAGAGAGATCTTCCCACATGATGATAAATTGATAGGTAATGGGGCTATAGGTGTAGGTGGATTAGATATAGTGATAGGTATAAGGTTTACAATCATATAATCACATGCTATAGTGAATTTTTGCATTTACATGATTTATATCCTCTATGGTATGTGTGGTACCTCACCCACCTAAGGGGATCAATGTGGACCATAAGCCTAGAGCATATTGTGTAATCAATTGTAGTCTTTTTGATGTAAAAATGAAGTATCATGATGCATTGAGGCTAAAAACTTGAGACATTTATAAATATATATATTTTCTGACTCATTTTTACTATCTACATGTGTGAATAAGATGTACAAGTTTATTTTGTTTCTATCACACATTACTTTTTAATATCATGTTATGAGAAAAATTTATAATATATTATATATGTTTTATTATTTTCTAAAAAATGTAAGTAAATACATGGTTAAAAACAACAAGAGCTAAAAAGGAAAAATGTAAAAAATTATATAAGCCACACTAAATCCTATGATAAATAATGTAAACCATTATAGTAAAACTATCTAATGTAAAAGAATACAAAATATAATCAAACAAGGACATGCATGAAAAATTATTCCATCTCATGTATTCAACTAAAATTAAATTAAATCAAAAATGAAAAAAAAATGATTGTATAGAAATGTCATCCAAAATGTAAGACAATTTAAGTACATTTAAAATTCAACCTAAATAAAAACATAAAAATGATTATAAGGAATTTCCTATGTAAGATAATTGAAGTTCATGAAAATCAAATAGGAACATATGGATAAGTAATAATTAGAACACTCCAATGAGTGAAAAATTGAAATCATTACTTCTTCTAAAAAAATTATGTAATGGATCAAAACCATCTAATGGCATGATTATGATGACAAATATGGCATGAATATGAATAGTGATAAGTGTTTGTGATGAAGGTTCTGATAATTCCCCAAATTATTACAATGAAACTAACAAAATGAAGAGCCAAGTGGAATTATAATTATGAAAAAGGTAAATTTTTAGTCAGATAATAAGAGAAAAAATCAATTAGAAGTGATATACATGAAGGGGATATTAGGTGAAATGATGTAGATAAGGATCCAAGGTGACACATAGGTGATGTATAAGTCCTTAGTGGAGACAAGACACTCTAAACAAGTTGATAAGTCTAAGATTGATTGACATGAGACTTAAGCTATTCTATATAACAAGCACAAACTTGGGCTAAAAAGTGAAGTGCATAGATCATCCCATGAAGGCTATATACATCAAAAATAAAAGGATCCTACCTTCCCACAACATGTTCCCTACTCTTCATGACCACTTACATATTTATCATCCTACTGTGAAGATTGGGTACTTGTGTGATAAAGTAAGTGACACTAACATTTATGATGATATAACAATATAATGTTATATGATCACCTAACTTAGTCTATTGGCTTACCACACCCAAATGGACCTTTACTTCTATCATGAATCTAGTTTTGGAGTTTGAGATTTTACTAAAGTAGAATATGTGCCAAATAAATATCATGTCTTTTGGTCTAATTTTAATTTTAATAATGCATTTACATTTTGATTTTAACTCTTAGAATATTCTCCCTCATCCATATAGAGTTTAGAAACACAAAACATGGGTGACACACATATCTAGCATAAGAAATATTAAAAATGGCCACTAGAGAGGATAATATAAAGACCCTAGTGGATAAATACTCCTAAACTTACCCAACATGGAAGTATGTAATCTTGAAAATAACCTACATGTGCCTCAAGTGAAATGAAAAAAGAAATAAAATGGGGATCATAAAATATTTTTCCATGTGATAATTAATGATTTATATGCTTATAAGTAACCATAATGATTAAAAATGGTGTTTTAAAATTGAATAAGTTGTTTTATGAAAAAATGATAGTCGTGTCACTAAAGAAGTTGTAATAACCTACATGGGATCTAGAATTTACACTAGTTTACGAAGTCATCCCAAAAGAAAGAGAATATAAAATATGGGATGGATAATCAAAAGGAGACTAAGGTAAACTTATATAGAATAATGTTATATAGATTATGTTATAAAGATCATGAATCAACCCCTAATATTCATAAGTGAAACAATGGTTGATTATAAAATTATGTAAATAAGACATACATGGAAAAATTTAAATTATGAAAATGAAAGATAACATGATATAATAAATATGTGTGTGATATAAAAAATATAACAAACATCGACTATGTTAAATATAATAATAAAATTAAATCCACTTAGATAGCAATGTGAGAAATATGATATGACCCAATTATTTTGTCACTAATGCCATAAAATATATTGGCATACACAATATATAATATGTGATTAATATATTTGTAGATGATATATGTCTTTAATAATTATCTCCTATACTCATTCCAAGATTTGTGTTAGTACTGCCTACCACATAAAATCTATGGAAAATTTAGGCATGCTATAAGGAGGATGTTATGGAGCCTCTTGATGAGAAAACTCATTGTGAGGAATGTGAAATGTCATGTCACATAAATATTCTAATATATTGGAAGGATATAATCATAGGGAAGTTTTTTATTATATCCTAATTAAACTATGTGAGATTTATTTTAAAGGTTGAAGCAATGGACTAAAAAACTATTGAAAATGTTGCTAGAGAATCTGCACCTATTTATATGATGTGTACTACATGGTTTCTAATGATAATATACTTCCCCATGTTTTGGGATATATATTGGTGTTATTTTAGTTGGATACATACTTATAATACTATAAAGTTGAGTTTATTTAGGATGAATTTCATCCAAATATTATCAAAGAGCTAGAGAATGGGTCAAAGTATACATTTTTGTTATGTGGAAGAAAAAACATTTCATAGGAGTATTAGACTAAGGTGGTTGAATATGTATGTTGGGAATTAGGCCTTGAGACTTTATTTGTGTTAAAATTATCTAGTATGCTTGATAATATTTGGCTAAGTGACTTGATACCTTATAAAACTCATATTATATTACCTATTCTTGGGTGGGTGGGTGTGGTAATATGTTTATCCTAAGTGGATAATCATTCTAGGGTTTATCTTTAACCTTGTAAAATAAATCATAAGTGCCAATCCATAGAGTGGTAGATTTAGGAACATGGTTCTAATTTAAAAATATCTAGTACACTTTACACTCATGATATGAGGGACCATAAAAAATGTGGAAAAAAAAAATACAATTCTACTTATTTAGGAGTTAACCTTATTGAGGGTGATATCAATGTGGATAACATATCAATAGGAAGTGAGATATAAGCCTCATAAAATTTAGGAAACTAGTATGGTCTAGTCATGGATCTAATTTGAAGCATGCTCACAAGTAAGAAGAGAAGTATGTATAATATAAGATGGAATTCACTCCATCGTGTACCTATGGACATAAATTGAAGGAGTAATGTGAGGTAAATAATAAGGAGGGAAAATTATGTCAACTAAAATAACTCTATAATAATATATATTTTTCTCAAAGGAGCTCTGAAGAGAAAAAGATCACAAAGAACTTATGCATCCTTGGATTGGGCATAGATTTATATGTATGGATCATTAGTAGAATAAACATATTCATAATTTAGTGTAGTAACATTAATATTAATATATTTGATCACTATGTCTCTAGAGGAAATGTGGGAAGTGGGATTCTTGTGGATAACCACATAAATAGGAAACTCATCAATTGGATTCTTTTAAGAGTGAGGTCACAAGGAAGGAAGTAAATAATATATGATATTAGAAGTGAGGTTCAATTTTCAGATATTAATTTTGTCTCATCTATCTCATACTCATCATAATATTAAATATTAAGTTATATGTTATGTACAAGCTCAAGGTGACCACTACAACCTTAGTCAAAATTAATAGGATAATTAAAGCATTAGTATTCTAAAAAAGAATGATAGATAAGGGTTATAGGTTAGGTATTTTAAATGCACCATGATCTTAGAATTATTTTAAATTATAATGATAGATTTCACATTGAATATTTTATATAACACCCTCATGACAAAATTTGACACACATGGATGCAAAGGAGGCCACTTCCCTCTTGTAATGAGTCCAAGGACATCCAAAAAAGATGTATGATAATGGAATGTTAAATATCATAACCTTCACTCTAACTGTAACATGTGATACAATGAAAGGAAGCTTAATTAATCTGAATATAGGTATTTGTATTTTGTTATAGCCTTGGCATATACCTTGGACATACTTAAGATTGCACTCAAAGTATCTAAGGGTTTTGATGAATTATAGAGAATCAACAAAAGTTTTGGAACATCCATCTATCAAGGCATGTATAACTCAAATATCACCAATTTAGACACTAGTGAAAAAAGGAGGTTTATATGCATGAATTTTAATTTAATCATGGATCATGGAGGTTATAAGAAATTTTAATGAAATAGATACATCTATAGGTTCATCAACCTGAATGGACATTTCTTCACATTGTTGTAATTTACTATTCTCAAACTCAAGAAAGGTACATTCCTTCCCCATAAGTGGTGGTCAAGGATGTTCATGTCAAACAAAAGCTAATTAATTTGGTTTTGATGATGTGGGGAAGTATATATGAGCTTAGGGAAAATAATTTGAGTGGGAAATTTTCTTTTATGGGATCTCATTTTTCAAATATGAGGTGAGTTGAATAGGACTGATAAAAAGGTAGGGAATTATAAATCAAATATACTATAGAAATAGAGGATATAAACTAAGTATGATTAGGAAATAAATCCTGTAGTCTTGACCCACTAATATATTTTAGGTAGGTTGAGACAATGGTATCAACATGGTTGATGTTGTTGGTTGCACAAAAAATACATAATCAAATTATATCATCTTGGTTGATATAGTAACATCATCATATGAAACAAATTAGTTAAGGAATCATATTTTATCATGCTAACCAATATAATCTAAATTGATCTTGACATAGATAATTATACCAAGTTGGTTAGTATAGTTATAACTTAGGTTAATGGACAAATAGACTGCATCAACATATATAATATAGTTGTAAACACATGAGATTTCATCACATTAGTTGGTACAGTTGTAAATAAATATGATTGCATAGGTTGGTTGATGCAATTAGACTATATAAAATTATGGATATTATGATTTACTTATGCTTGATGTCCAAAACATAAGATGGATAATTATCTTAAACTTTTAAATAATTATGATATGAAACATGATTTTGGTGAGGATAAAGATTAATATATGAGACTACACACTTCATGTTTTTCATTCTAATAATTTTTTCAAATTCATTAAATGAGTTTCTATTAAATTTAATTTCAACAACATTGGAGGCTGGAGGTTGATTATGATTTTTGTGGTTAAGAATTGGAATTGACTATATATTAATGTGAGCATTATCCTGGTGAAGTGCATCATGTCTGAATTTGGAGTCATAATATTTTAATACCTAGTCATAATATTGTTATAATTATAGAATCATATCCTCATGATTGAAGTTTAAACTAAGTAGGAATTAAAAATCAAGGTTATTTAGTTATTTAAAATTCTCATGGGAATTCACCAAATCTTCATAGAACCAATAATTTTTTCTAAGGATTATACCAATGAGTACTAGTATCAAAAGTATCAAACTCTCTAAGTGAGGGTTCAATAATATGTTTCATAATATTATGTAGGTAAATAACGTTATGAATTTAATAGTTTTTAAATTTTTAAGATAAATACGAAGGCTAGAAAGGACTTCCCCTAATATGTTGGGAAAGGGTCACATTATTGGATCTTACTAGTTGAATAACATTTGATGGTTCATGTGGATTCGTATGTGTCAGTGACACTATCATCAATAGAAATATTATTTAAATAATAATTTGTAATCTTACAAGTTATAGACTTAGGTTAGGAAGACTTGAATTTTATTATGATAAAGTCTTGGTCTTCATATTTATCATGGGATTCTTCCAATGATTTTTGAAAGAGAGACCTAACTCTATATTTAATTTTAGGATGAAGGGAATTGGTATAAAAATGGAAAGTTTGTATTTCAACATATTATATTCAAATCTTTTAGATAATGATTTATAACACTTAATGAAATATTGGGCACTCTCGATATCCAATTGATTATAATTAATTAAATGGGTTAATCTATTTTATGCATATCATGGTATAAATTTTTTAAACCAATACATTAAATATGTCCTATAAATTAGAGATAGAGTTGAACTTGAGTTGGTTGTATGAATATATAGCATCACTATAGAATGTTTTGTATAACATATTGGTAGCCACAAAGGTGTTAACATTAATCCAATATTCTAAATTATTTCAAATGCAAAGAGAGATTAGTGGATCCATTATAGGTGATTGAAGGAGTGATTTTACTTATGTCTTTATTTTCAATTTGAATAGCCAATGGTTATCTATTATATGTTATATATATATATATATATATATATATATATATATATATATATATATATTTAAAATTTGATGTTTTATAATTATATTTATATGATAATATTTAAGGGTTGGAAGATCATTTGGATTTGGAGCTTCCCACAAAATGTTTTTGAGGATTATTTTTCAATTGAAATAAAATATTTTTACATTTTCATCATCTTGGCATTACTATTGGATTGGAAGTAAATTTGGTTCATGGTTTGTAACATAATATTATAAGGATAACTATATAACTTGAATAGAGATAGAATCTTGAGTATCTTATTTTGATACACTAGATGTTGTATTAATATTGTTATTAACATGAGTGCTTTGAGGAGACACACTAAATAAAGGGTCTACCATGTTAGTAGAAAAATTAGGCATGATGGAAAAATAAGGGAATGAATAAGTCATGTATTGACTTTCCCCAAATTCGATAGAAAAATTAAGATTAGGGAAAACATGGATTTCTATATGGGGTGCAATCATGAGGTGATAAATCATAGTAAGGTCCTTTCCCTTGTGTTTCAGATGTTCATGAAGATATGCAATCACTTCATCAGTATACTCAATATCACATGCATCCTCTACCTTTATAATTAATTGAGGTTTGTAATTTCATTCAATGGTCTTAGGTTTTATAGGTGGTTCATATCTCTTAGATTGAGTTGAAGCCGCATGAAATTTATTATATCCTAGTCTTGAGTTAAGTTATAAGATAGATGAGTTTTTGAGATTTTATGAGAATTGGTTAGTTACATGTAATCCTAATTGGTTTTTTCATTATAATTACCAAAGATGTATTCCATAGTGGAAGAGAAAATATTAATTAATTGGCTTCTCAAGGGAAGATGATTATATAATAAATAAATTATACCAACCACATCGATACTACTTGGAACTACAAATGTATAAAGCTAGTTAGTAAATTATAATGAAAGGAAAGAACCATATCAGGTTGGCTAATATAGTAATCAGATAAAAGGTAATAATAGAATAAATCATTATGGTTGATGTAATTAGGGAGACACAAAAGAATATATCAGGTTGGTCGATCTAGTTTACAAACATAAATAACTATATTGATCAAGTTGATGTAATTGAAAAACACAACACAAAGTGGTATTAGGATGGATTAAATAGTTTTTAAGGGGCAAGTAAAAATTTAACCCAACTATTTTTGAAAATCAAGATAGGAATGTAAACTAAAAATGATTTGATTGATTCGTATGCTCTCATATATACTAATCCCAATTGTAATTTATTAAATATGGTTGTAAATGCACTAAACATGGAGGATTTTACCATATGTGTGGCCATACTATCTCATCTTTGAGATATGTTGAGAGTGAATTTCCATGGATAACCACTTACTAGCACACTAAAAAATAAAATGTAGGGCTGGCTTCCAATAGCTCAAAATATGGAATCCCTAGGTGTTTTCCATATATCATGATGTAAATGGAAACTAAATTATGTCTACAATGTTATCTAATTACTTGAGTATTGGGGAAGTACCCCTCACACCATGGCATAAGTAAAAATGGAAAATTTTTGGCCTAGAGTGAAATATCCTATGTAGTTTTAAAAATTATTGAAACATAGTTTCTATGAAATCTAAGTAAAATAAAAAACAAATATTGAAAACTAAAGATGTCAAAAGTTATATTTGTATCATGTAATGAATTTACATATACAAACATAGTAATATTGGGTTAGAAAATATATTTAAATTTTGATAACCTAAAATTAAACACATAAAAGTATATCAGGTTGGTTGATAAAGCTATACAAACACAATAAATTTTATTAGGTTGGCTGATACTATCTAGAAAAACATGGAATGGTAATGCACTAGATGATACCATTCTTAAACATGGATAAAATCATACCATGCTAGCCAATACATTTAAGATAATGATTTAGAATGTTTTTATAAGAATTTAGAAGATAAACATGCAATTTATCCAACCAAAGGAAGGATAATGTTCAATTTGAATTTATCAGAATGTATGCATGGGATAGAATGACCTATAATTATATTCTTTCTTTCAGCATACTAGGAATCAAATAGGGTTAATAAAATAGATCCCATGATACTTATAAAATTGGGTAAGGACCAAATTAATTATGTATATATATTATATGGATACCTATAATATGAATTTCAAGAGGAAAGGGTTCTAATTCTTAAACATTTGACACAAGAATGTAGCTCTTACCAGTCCTTAATAAAGTTATACTATGGTTTCAAATCAAATTACTAAACTAAGGATGGGTTAGAATGATTATAAATGGGTAAGGTGAAATGGTAAAATAATTGGTGGTTTATGTAACCTAA
>JARHVA010001476.1:2632500-2657500 GCA_037957365.1 Torreya grandis | reverse complement strand
AGATCAAAGAAAATCATAATATAGCCAACCAGCTTAATAAGGAGAATCAAGAGTTGAAATCTTTGGTTGAGGCTTTTAAGGAAAAGGTGTGTATCTTGGATTCTAAGTTGGCTATAGAAGTAAGAGAAAATAAGATATTTATTTAGGATCTTAAGAATTAGTTAGAGGTTACAAATTCAATTTTAACATCAAAAGAAAAAGAGTGTAATCAGTTAAAGGTTGGGTTAGGCTCTTTAAAGGATAATCATGAGAAGATTATAATCAAGGTTTAAAATTATCATGAAATATCAGTCCAAGGAAAGGATGATGCAGGTTTTGAAGGAAAATCAAAGAAGTCGATTAGGCAGCCCAATGCTTTCAAGTTTTCAAATTCTTTTCATGGCTGTTGTTTTATTTGTCATCATGTTGGTCATAGGGAAAGAGATTTTATGAGGAGAAACAATCAATCAAGGGGAGATCTTAGTCACATTCAAGAAAAAGGTATGAGAAATATTGTTTGATTATGTTGTCATAAGGTTGGCCATATTGCTAAATTATGTCCAAAACAAGTAAAGAGATCTTTAAAGTATGTCAAAGGTTATAGAGCCCCTAAAAGATATGAGAAGAGTCAAATTAAGGTTTGGAGACCTAAAATAGTAAAGGTTGATCAGGTTGAGTTTAAAAATGAAAATGAATTACTTGTTATAGTAGATAAAGAATTAGATAAGAAAGATTGTGCAGAAACTCTTGTTACATTTGAGCATGAGCTTTGTCAAGATAAGATAGTTGTAAAAGTTGAGAAAAAGAAAAACATCATAAATTATAAGGTTGGTAAGTCAAAAAGGTTAGACATGCTTAAACGGATTCTAAAAGAAAAACAAAAGATCAAGGAAGAAACAGAGGAGACGTGGGAATCTCCTGAGATTTGTTTCTAGAACCCTTTTATGTGGGGTGTCTCTTATAGGCTTCAAGGAGACACTTTTAAGAAAAATTGAAGCATGGTGGATGCTATTGGGTCTTGGATATGTTGCATGACAAGAAGGTGAGTTGATAGATTAATTTGTATATCTTTTGAGTAAATAGATTTTTGAAGAAGATTTTCCACTAGTGTTAAGGTTGAGGCTATTAGAATGATTCTTTCATATGAAGTGTTTAAAAGTTTTAAAGTGTTTCAAATGATTATGGTCACAAAAAATTAGAATGTTGAAAAAGAGCTAACAATTTTAGAAAGAAGGAAAAGGATACTCATGCAGATTCAATCAAGGAGGATCAGAGTTTCAAGGTTCAGAGTTTTAAAGCTCCATTCATCAAGAAGAAGGATCAGAGTTTCAAAGCTCCATTCATCAAGAAGAAGGTTTAGACATGCTCATGGCAGAAGAAACAACCTAAAGATTCTATGTTGGTGCAAATAGCTTTGCATGTAAGAAGTAAAGATCAGCCATGGTTCGTTGATAGTGGATGTTCGAGGCATATGATAGGAGATAAGAGTAAAGAAGATCAATGGTGGCATAGTAAAATTTGAAGATAAAACCACTGCCAGGATAGCTAAAAAAGGTATTTTAGGTTTGGATATTAGTAGAACCAAAGCTATGAATGTTTTTTAAGCATAATCTTTTGAGTGTAACTCAAATATGTGATTAACGATACACCTTAAAGTTTCATGCAGAAGGTTGTGAGATTAGAAGAAAATAATCAAATGAGTTGATTACAGATTCTCAAAATGAGAGGCAATGTTTTAATTAGATATCTTCTCAAAGACACACAAGAGGAGTTGGGAGTAATTTCTATTACTTCCTGTCATTGATGTTCAGCATCAAGTGAGGGGGAGCTAAGTGTTATCTCCAAGTAGGCCCTTTTCCATTGATGTCAAAAGGGGAGAATAATAGGTACATGTATAGGTGTAGAAAATAGGTATAGGGAATAGGTAAAAGTTTCTACAGTAAGGGGAAGTTATTGTATGTTTTCAAATGATAAGATGTGCAAGTGATAAGATGTGGTAGTTTTACGATTGAGGTTTCCATCAATGACAAAGGAGGAGATTGTTGAAAATATTGTCATTGATGTCAAAGGTCTAGTATTATTGGTGATAAAGGCCCCATTGCATTTAATGTTGTTTATAATAAATATATCTTGGCTAATACGAGTTAATATTTATTTAATATCAATGAATATATTTTTGGTTGCATATGAGACAAAAGAAGGGCCCATGGAGAAGACAAAGAGCCATGGGGTAAAGACAAAAGAAGGATGGGATGCATTTTCCCATGAAGAGTCATCTTGGGGAATACCAAGAGTCACCAAGTGAAGACAAAAGAGTAAGGGTGCATTTTCTCATGAAGGAACACTTTGAGGAATACAAAAAGTCACCAAAGATAAGGACAAAAGTGGGAAGGACGTTTTTGGTCATGAAGGGTCACCACATGACTTTTCAAAGGCTTGAATATGAAGGGTCATACAAGTTTGGCACCATTTTACATGAGGATTGAAGGGTCACAAAGGGATAAGGCCAAAGGTCATTTGGAAAGCTATAAATAAAGGCTTGAGAAGCCATTTGTAATATGGAAGAGAGAGGTTGATTTGATATTGTAATATCTAGCTTAGAAGAGCAATTGTGAGAGATGAATATGATTTGTATTTGTTATATCTAGCTTAGAAGAGCAAAGATGAAAGAGAGGAAAGAGATGTTGTATTGAACTGTCATTTGTTGAGATAGAAACACTGAGAGATAGGTGTGTGGTATACACAAAGGGGTTGGTGCTCTTGTGGGTTGGTGTTGATGAATAGCTGCTGGGTTGGTGCTTAGCAAAGGGGTTTGAAGCTCTTGTGGGTTGGTGCTCGACAAAGGGGTATGGTGCTCCTATGGGTTAGTTCTCACAAATATCTTGAGATTGTTCTCCATGGTTTTTCCCACATTGGGTTTCCATGTTATATCTAGTGTCTCTCTCTATCTTGTGTGATGTTTATTGTTTGAGTTTTATTGCATATCTTTAATGCTTGATTAATTGGAATTTGATAAAGGGAAAGTTTTATAAGATATATGATATACTAATTCACCCCCTCTCTCAGTATATCCCATGCTTAACCTCTATCACTTGTTACTAAATGTATGTTTTATTTAGAAATTAAAGCATCAGTTAATATGAACCCTAATATCTATACTATGTTATCCTAAAGTATAATTAGGATAAATCTTAGTGTTTTTAGTGTTTTTAATCTTATTGGTTGTATCATTTCAAGTTTAATGAGCTATATCATTTCAAGCCTTAAAGGCTATAACACAACTATGTTTATTGAATTTCATTTCATTATAGAATAAAATTTTAGTGCTATTTTAAATAACCTCATTATCATGATTTTTTGGTTTTATAGTATTCCTCATGGGAAGTTTCACCTCTATAAACTTGGGGGTGATAGTTCAATATCACCCACAAACCTATAAAAGTGGTCAATAAAAAACATAAAATTGTATATTTTGATTCTCAAAGATTAATTTTAGAAAACGGAAGATATTAAGGTATATAGGTATCTATAAAGATGAAATCCCTTTTTTCATTAAGTTTTTACTTAAAACTATATTATATGTATTATTATTTTTCTTGCTTCTTTGTGTGATACTAGGAATTTGACGATGAAGGGGAGGTTAGATCAAGTTTTGGTTCTCACATAAAATAATGAAATGAAAAACACACTAATAATATTAACCACCCCATGCCTATATCATAGGGGGAGATTAGTGAATAAATTAAAAATGACAAATCTCAACTAAAATGCAAAGAACATACAAAGTTTCCTTACATTCTTTGAATGCTCCAAATGATGTGTTTGTTTGGATTGATTGGCTTATGCTCAAGAAGTCTATGGAAATTGAGCTTGGTTATCTACTTCTGTCCTTGGTGCCATGTTTTATTTGGATTTAGATTGATGTTTCTCAAAGTGTCTTGGCTTGTGATTTTGGCATTATAACTCTATAGATTTAAATCTTGTCATAAAACCAACATTATAACATTAATATGTCTAAGCTCTCTTAAATTAGAGGTAAATGCTTGTATTTATAGGTTTATTAAGTAACCCCAACTCAAGGTGAGTTATATTGTAGTTAGAGATAGGAATGGGTTCAAACCTAACCTTTATGAGTTAATTAACTCTAGTAGAGTTAAAAGGTGTCAAATGCTCTTTATTAGCAATGAATAGGCATGTTGAGATATTTTAGGATATTTAACAACTCACAAAAAGGTAATTATGAATTCCAAGGATATTATTTTATTTTTGAATTTCCTTTTTGATAATTCAATTTAATTACTCATGGAGGATTCAATTTAGGCATTTGATTAATTTTTGCATGTTAATTAACTATGTTTAGGATATTGAGCATTTTGAAATATTTCAATTAATTGATGTGTGCATTTACCCCATTTAATTGGTTTATAGGCCAAACAACATGTTATGAAGCCAAATTTTGATATGTTTAGTGATTCTTAGATTTGATTTTCAAAGGTTGATAAGAATCAATATAAATCAATTGGTGGCTAATTCTAGGTGTCTATAGTTTGCCCCTATTTGGGAAGGCATTACAAGTTGTAAGCATAGTAACATCTTCTCAAAGTATGAAATGGTATTGTATGCTTATGATTTCAATGGAAATGGATGAACTATAGGTTGTGCTGCCTAGAGGGTGTGGTTGGAAAAGGGGGTTGGAAAATGGTCCCTCAAAATAAATAAATGAGTGAACCAAATAAATAAAATGATGGGGTGGGATGAACTAATCTCCCCAAAGGTGGTTATAATTAGTATCATATGGAGATGCCCTAGTTAAGGTAGATAAATAGGCTAATTTCCCCAGAGGTAGTTATAATCATCAGCATAGGTGTGAAAAAAGGTAATGATTTGACAAAAGGTGATTATAATCTTCAAAAAGGGATTAGGGTAACAAGAGACTAATTTTCCCAAAGGCAATTATAATCAGTTAAAGGGAAAATAATGATTTGCCCATAGACAGTTATAATCATTGATAAGATAAAAATATGCTCCACTTGGGCACAATAAAGTGAATTATTTGCCCAAAGGTGGTTAAAATCATTAACCCTCAAATTGGTGGAGATATAATGATTTGTCTAAAGGTAGTTATAATCATTAGAAATGCAAGTGGGATGGTGTAAATGATTTACCAAAAGGTGGTTACAATAATTGGACCTCGATTATGGGAAAAAATTGGGACAATATACAATGATTTGCCCAAAGGTTGTTATAACCATTAGTATCCTGAAAGTGGAAAACATGATGATGGAAAATTGACATAGAGGATAAAGATGAATTAGGCAACTTGATAGTATAGAGATGCTCATCCAAGATAAAAAGGGAGACCATTATTTTGTTATTTAATTATTATGTTTGGGATATTATTTGGATTATATGAATAATTTTTCTTATGTTGGTGCTAAGGATATATCATTGTTTCATAAATTTGAGAATTTTCAATCTCATTTTTATTGTAGCACATGATGGTAGGCATCATGATAAAACATGACAATTACTTGGCTAAAATATGCATAGGGACTGACTCTTGATATAATACTCAATATAAAATAATGCA
The DNA here is from genome assembly GCA_037957365.1 of Torreya grandis. NCBI lineage: Eukaryota > Viridiplantae > Streptophyta > Pinopsida > Cupressales > Taxaceae > Torreya > Torreya grandis. The sequence continues at coordinate 2,651,931 of JARHVA010001476.1, read as the reverse complement.
TCAATGATAAAAACCATAGTGACAATGTTGATGCTAGAATATGTATGGATTTAATAATAATGCATAATGAATCAAACAATGAATGTATATAGACTAATTCAAGGCACAATACTAAAAGTAAATAAATACGTACACAAAAAAAAACAATTAGTCACAATATTAGTCCAAACAACATGACACAAATAAGATGATTAATATTGTCCTTAAAAAATAGGAAACAACTTAATAAATAAATAGGATGGGGGACTAGAAGAAAAATAAGGGGGTGACAAAGTTTTATCCATATGCACTAGGCAAGTGGATGCTACCTACATAGTTTCATGGATGCGATATCCAATAAATGCTTCAATACAAATTTAGTTCTCCAAAGATATGGGATAGAGTAAAATGATGAGAAGGACAAAATGATGAATGTGATATAAGAAATAGGAATGAAATCTAAAAATGGTGACAACATGGGATAAGGCTAAAAAGGATGGGGAAACTAAATGACAAGTGGTTTTTTATGACTTACTGAGTGTTCCTATAATCCTAAAGGAAAAGAAGTGGTTAATGTTTATTAGGATTTTCTAAATGATTATAAAATATTTTTGGAAATTTAGAGCATCTCAACTCAATAAATAATGATGAGGCACTAGATGGTCCAAGCTCACAAAATGGTGAGAGTGTTCAAACTTAAAATGCTTGTAAAATGGCAAGAGCATGACGAAGGTTACTTATAAAATAATGAGAGAATATGGAAAATGGGGATTGAGCTAACTAAAATTTTATTTGAGCATGGTCCAAATAGTCCCAAAATAGCCTTAAGTCACAATAATTCTACCTTATAGTGGAGGAATTTGACTAGTGTAATAACCAATTCAAACAAAATAGGCATAGTTGGCATAATTTCATAGTATGGCATAAGAGCGGTAAGTTGGTACATCAAGGCAAAATAAATAAGTGTTGTCCTAGTTTGCTCATAGGTAGTTATAACTAGGAAATAATGGCATAGATCAATGTTATTAATTTTCCCATAGGTAGTTATAATTAGTAACAAGACTAGTGAGATATTGATTTCCCCAAAGGTGGTTATAATCAAGCCCACATAAAAAAAACATGGTATATAAAAAAACAAGAAATGAAGGATGGAATTTCCTAAATTTTTGTATTACTACTTCAAAATATGGCCTCTATCTAGAACTCTTAAAATGACTACTAAAACTGATATAATTTTTCATGCTAAAAGTGAAACCAATGGATGAACCAAAGTCAAATAGGCTAGGTAGGTAGGGTCAAAACATTTTGGTTGATATTAAATTTATTGTATATAGGAATGGTGGAATGGTAAATTGATAGAATGGTAGAATGATTTGGTATAAAGAATTACATTGATAATATGGTACAACTTGAAATGGTCCTCATAGATAATACACCAAGTCACTCAATCAAAATAATGCTTGAGGTATATAATAATGAAAGGGCCTACCGAGTTGGGTTTTAACTTGCCTTTATGCTTCTTATTGTTGTTTTACTATTTTGGTTTTTTTTAATAATAAGATCACCAAGCTCAAATTATATGTGTTTCACACACTGATTTTATGATAGGCTTTTAGTTTATTTACTATGTCCATACGTTTTTCATCAAGTAACTCCAAATCTTATAGGTGAGCTATTTAATAATATTCATCATCTAGGATATGCTTTAAAGATATGCATAATGATGGTAACTTGACCTCAATGAGAAGAATAGATTTAGTACCATAAACAAGTGAGTATTAGCTGGCACCTGTGGGAGTATGGTGATTGATGTAGTATGCCTAGAGGGCATGGAATATTTGAAGGTGTTAATTATGGTCAGAATCATTAATAATCTTTTTAAGGATGTTGAAAATGGTTTTATTATATTCTTTTACTTAGCCATTATATTGAGGGTGATATACCATGGAAAAATGCTATTTGATTATGTATTCAACACATGGCGATTTGACATCATTATTTTTGAATGATCTACCATTAATATATATAATGTTAGAAGGGATACTATAGTGGAAAATGAGATGGTTAAAGATGAATTTAGAATTTTTTTTGTCTTGTCATGTAAGTGAAGGCTATAGCTTTAACCCACTTCATGAAATATTATATGGTGGTAAGGATATGCTTATGGTCATTAGATGAGGTAGGGTGGATCAAGTCTCCATGTAGTAAATGGCCACAGTGTCAACATTGGCTTCAAAGTATTAGCTAGGGCATGAATCAAATTAGCATGCCCTTGACATTTATAACATATTTTGACATGTGTAGCTCTATTTGTACCCATGATTAAACAATAGTACCTAATATGTAAGAGATTTTTGGATAGGACTACCCCATTAGTGTGGGTTCCAAATACTCCATGAACTTCCCATAATGCTAGTGTAGATTCTACCAAAGGTAAATAATGAAGTGGAGTTTTATTTAAAATTATGATGATGTAAGGTTGGAATGAGTAAGGTATAATGTTGGGAATTATGGTTGAATGATTTGGATTTTTTTTAGGATAAGTCTAGTGGAATAATATGTTCATGAAGATATGCATATAAGTATGAATACCAAGTAGAGATGGGACCAACAATATCATAGATCATTGTAATGGTTGAAGGTTCATGAGTTGGCACAAGAAAATTTTAGATAAGAAACTAGAATTATTTATATGTATCTATTTGTCAAATTAATGATCCAATAGTATCCATGGCATTTGTTATTCTATTACTTTCCTTTGGTATATGTCTGAATTATATGTTGACAATCTATTTTCTGATAGTGTCAACCATGGCCTTGTAGGGAACCAATTTGTCATCTTTGTTCTAAGAATGGTTTGTAACCTAATTGGTGATTGATTGAGTATCACCATAAACCTTTAAATGATGGAATTTTTATTGTAATACATGTCAAATCCTTGAGATGAGTGCTTCATATTTGACCATGTCGTTGGTACAAAAAAAGTTGATTTGGAATGACTTAGGGATTATATCCCCATATGGAGTAATAAACAAAAGACCTATCCTTAATCCATGTGGTATGAATGATCCATCAAAATACATATTATAGTACTACTCCTCAAGAAGTGTTATAATGATGGTCATAATGGATTCATCAATAAATCGGAATGTTAGCAGCTCTATGTTTTCAAGGGGTGCTTTAGTATGCTAATCTATAAGAAACTACCCCTTAATGGCTCAATGATTGACATAATCTATCTCAAATTCATTGATAATCATGATCCATTTGGCCATGTAGCCTTTTAGTGCTATTTTATATAGTATATACTTGAGTAAATCTACTTTCGAAATGGACATGGTCTTGTTATTCAACATGTAATGCTGTAGTTTTTGAATTATGAAGACCATAACTAAACAAGCTTTTTCAATAGGTGTATAATTATTGTCATACACAATTAGTGGTCAATTTAAATAGTATATGACATGATATTTTCCATTATCATCATGTTGAGATACAAGTGACCTTAGGGCTTTGTCTATCACTTATAGGTATAAGAGGAATGGTTTTCCCAGCATCAAAGGAAATAAAATGGGTAGGTTTTCTAGATAGTCCTTTAGTTATTGAAAAGATTTCTAATAATCATCATTCCAAGGAAATGTAACATTTTTGTTTAGTGGGTGTGTAAATAGGTGGAACTTATTGTCCAATTGAGATATGAAGCACCTGAAGAATTGGATCTTTCCCTACAAGCTATAGACTACTTCAAACTGGTTAGTGTTGGCATCTCTGTTATAGATCATATTCTAGATAGCTCAATTTTAATGCTGTAACAATAAATTTTCTTGACGTAACTCCAAAAACACAAATCATAGGGTTAAGCTTGACTTTGTATTCAAATAGTCACTCAAATATCCTCTTTAGTGATGTTGGATGTTCAGCCCTAGTCTTTGATTTACCTAGTATGTCATCAATGTAGTCTTCAATAATGTCAAGCATCATATTGTGAAATATGATAGTCATGGATCTTTGATATGTGGACCATAAATTTTTGAGACCAAATGGCATAACCTAATAATAAAATGTTCCACATGAAGTGATGAATGCTATTTTATGTTGGTCTTCTAGTGTGATTCAAATATGATTGTAACCTAAGAATCTATCCATCAATGAAACCATTTCATAACCCATTTTGGAGTCAATAATCATGTCAATTTTTGGTAGAGTAAATTCATCCTTGGGGTTGGGTTTGTTGATGTATATATCATTAGTGTAAATTCTAATTCCTTATGGATTTTTTTTACTAGCAAAACATTGGAAATGTATTGAGAATATTCAATTGGTCTAATACATCTCACCTCCAAGAAATTTTCCAAATCTTTCTTCAATAATACATCAATGTGAAGATGTATTTTGCATAACTTTTGTTTCATAGGTTCGGCATTAGGACATACCCAAATTTGGTAAATAACAAGGTGGGGTCCAAACCTATCATGTCAAAATAATCCCATACAAATATATATATATATATATATATATATATATATATATATATATATATATTCTCTCAATAGGGTTGTTAATACTTTACACTCCTCAATGAGGGACATACCTAATGTGATCAATTTTGGATCATCTAGAGTCCCTTTGTTTACCTCTATTGTATCCTCCACTAAAAGGGTTGAGCCATATTCAATAATAGCGGGTGAAGATTTTAACTATTTTGTAATGTTAGAGTCTTCTATTAGGACTAGTTATTCAAGTTCTCCTAGGCATGATAAATTAGAATCTCCCAAGGGTAGGGATAGATATGTGAAAAATATAGCTAGAAAATCTTGGATGATGCAATCAAATTATTATTGTTTTTCAATACTAAATTTGGACCCATAGAAAATCTCATCATCATTGGTATCCTAAATGATTTGATCAAAATCTTGTTGTTTCTCAAGATTAAACTCAGATTCATAGACAAGTTCATCATTGGTGGTCTCCTAGATTATATTTGAAGAAGTTTTAACACCCCCATCAAATGACACTTGAAACATGTTTTCACCACTAGACTACCCTTTATCTTTATTATTTCCCTAGTCGAAAAGCACTTCAAAGAGGTTTTCTCTTTGGGACCTCAATGTTTTATTTAATTACTTTTGGATAAGGATGTTCACTCACTCTCCAAAATAGGATTAAAGATACAACTTGATTGAGAACCCTTATTTGTGCTTTCCCAATAAAACATTTTACCTAAGTCTTAAAAAATCACAAAATGCCTCATCATTCTAATACTAATCAATCAACACTTTGGATTCTTGTTGGCCCTAATATATCAGTTGGGGATAATATAATGGGAGTGGGTTATGGTGAATAATTGGTTGAAGGGTACAAATAACATTATTTTCAAACAAAATGGTATGGGATAAGTCATTTAATTGGATATTATTAGACTTTTATTTTCTACTGACATTGTCATCATTATTCATTGGTGATGGAACTCATATAAGATATATGGGGTCACCCCCAGGTCATTAAATTCTAAGTCCATAGGTTCCTTTGTACCTAATCATAGAAATTAGCTCAAGTGTTCCTAGTTGATTTTGCTTGAGATCTATTCATTCATAGTCTTGGTTTTCCATGATCTAATTAGGAATGGGTTATTTAGAATTCTTGTAACAATCAACCAATTTGTAATTATACAACCATGATTCATCAACTTCAAATGGGTCCTATTCTTAGCTAGAGGCTGGTATGAAAGTGATAGGTGTTGAACTATACATTTAGCCTTTTCCCTTTCTTTTCCATTATATGAGTGGTTTGGTTTTTGGTCTTCCAAAGGACATTGGGTTCTTTGGAAGCTTCGTAGTGTGAAAGGTGTCATGGGTCAAATATTCTCTTGGGCCATTAGCTGAGATGGTATAATGATTGGACATTTTAGGAGGCATTATGTGGGAAAGTGAATCAAGGGTATTAGTGTCAATGCAATTGGCCTCTAGTGAATCAATAAGTATTACTTTCCTGTTGTCCTTCTTGCTAACTAGATTCTTGCCAAAATTGTAGTTATAGCTTTTGAACTCATCCTATAAATGCTTGCAATTCTCGTATGGATGCAGATCTCTTGTAATAGTAATCTCCATTCCTAAATGGGAGAACTTGATACACTTGTGCAATGTCAATGGGATTGCATGAATATCATGTATCCAAGGTCTACCAATAATCATATTATATGATGAATCAAGATCTAACACATGGCATAGTGTGTCATGGGTTAAAATCCCAATGATAACTAGCAAGATAATTTTTCATTATAATTCTTGTTATTCATTATCATAGGATTTGATGATGAGTATTTCTACTTTAGAGATATTATATCATGTACTCAAGAATATTAATGAGATTTAGAGACACAATATTTAGGCTTGATCCACTGTCTATGAGGACATGCTTCACTTTGTACCACATCATATAAACTTTGATGTATAATGGATTATTATGAACTAGGCCAAGGGATGACATATAAATTTGGTTGAAGGTTAGTTTCTGGATTGAAGTTAGATGTCCAACCAAATCTTAACATTTTTTAGGAGATATGTCACTAGGAACTTTTGATTAGCCAAGGAAATATGTCAACATGATTTTATGGATAGTAGACATGCAAAAAATTTAAATTGGAGATTTATTTAGGTGTCTTTTATAATTGTTCCACAATGTCAAACATATTTTCTTAGATAATAGGAAATGACTTATTCTCAGCCATAATGGTTGGTTGGATTATGGGTGAAGTGGTATATGGTTGTGGGATTAGTATGGTAATCCTTGACTATCGAGTTATGATTGCATAATCAAGATTATGTACAATACCATTGTTGTAAACAAATGATAGTGGAGGGGGTCTAGATATGATAAGTCTTGGTCTCTAGTGCATTTATGCATGATCATGGCCTAACAAAAAGTTATCAATGTAAGGTCCAAACATGGGAATCCCTACTTGTTGGTTTGCTTGTATGTAGTCCTAGGACAAGGAAGGATTACCATCATAGGTTGATTGATTAGGTATGATTAGCAATGGTCTTGTTAAATTTTTAATTATTCTTAGATTAATGGAAATGGTATTAATGTGACCTCTTAAAATATGGCCTAAAATCAGGTTTTAGTCATGTGTAATTACATGGTAGGTCTATTGGTTGTTATAATCATTTTGGACTTAGTTTTGTCCATTGTTTTGACATTATGGGTTTTACTATTGGTTCTATTAAATTTATTGGGTTGGTATTAGTTGTTGATGTTTCACTAGTCATTTTTATTGATGTTGTTGTTTTTGGTTGTTATGTTTTGAAAAGGGATTTTGATAAATGTTGAGGTTCTAATTAGATGTGGAAACTTCATGGTCTAATGTGATCTCTCTATTTTCTAATATATTTTCAATCACATGTTTAATTTTCATAGAATGATGTAAACTATAGCCATTGACCTGATGGTACTCATAGTATTAATTATGCCTATACCACTTTGGATAGGTAGCACCCTTAGGATAACACTTTAGAATAGGCCAATCAATTAGATTAGTTATGAAAAGCTTGTGAAACATAGATTCAAGGGGTTATCTAAGATTAATAAATACATGACATAGTTATCCTTGGAGGAGGGTTTTCAAAGGCATAGGTTGCTACATTTGTTATATTTGTTTTGTTGGTTTAGGTTATTATGATTGATATGCTTGCTGCATATACTAAAGAGGTTACTAGTTAGGAGGTATTTCGAAATACAACATCGGATAAGTAGATTGTGTTTGCACCATTTGGACATGTATCAACTTTGTTACTCTATTACCCACAACATTCTTATTATGAATGAACTACTTTTGTTTATCATAGTTATTAGCCTAGGTTGGTTACGATGCTTATGCTTGGACACTTTTATTATTATAGTTATTTTTATGATTATGGTTCTGACTCTACTTTGGTGAGGTTAGTTTAATGATCCATTTGTTAATAAGGGATACTTTAATCATAAAACCTTGTCAATGATATCTTTAAAAGTATGTGAACACTATAACTTCAAATTTTAAGATATCTTAATATGTAGATTTTTGGTAAACATAGTGGCAAGTTGCTTGTCTGGTAGACTATGATCAAATCATCTTGCAAGGATTATTCATCACCATAAATATTTGACAATGTTTTCTTCAACCTTTTGTTTTGTTTGTATCAAATATACCAATGAAATATCATGCTCAATATTATAATAGAAATGTTGCATGAACTTATTTGAAGGATCATTAAAATTAGATACAAAATTATTGGGAAACATCAAGAACCATTCCAAGGCTTATCCTGATAGACTCTATTTAAATAAAAATAATAGGCATATGTCACTATAAGCCATTGGTTGGCATGCAATAAATAATTATATAAAATGGGCCTTGGGGTCACCTTCCCCTTTGTATTTATCAAACTTTGGTGGTTATTACCTTGAAGGAAATGGTATTTACAAGTACTCCATGTTGAAAAGGTGAGAACACACATCATTCGACTTTCGCTTTTTGGTCTGCTTTCTAGATTTAATGAGGGCAATTTCATCATTCATTTTTTTATAGTTATTGTGCAAGGAAACTAGGAGGATCATTAGTTTAAGGTGGAGGTTGTGCAGTCAAAATTGGATTACTTTTATCAAGGTATGATGGAGGAATTTTTTAGGGAATGTTTGATTAGTGAAGGAATAGACCAAGAATATGCATACGTAGATTATGGTGTAATTATTGAAATTGCATATATTACAATGTGATATTCTTGTTATGATTGGGTATATAGGCCTAGTGTTAGAAATATTGTGGTTGGCATGGAGGAATATGGTTGTATTGTGATTATTGAAGTTAAATATGGATATGTTTCCAACTATTCATACCTTACTGATTGAGGGGAACTTGTGAAACAAAAACTCGTCATTGAACTTATGGCACTTTTTACACAAAAGACAATTATTGCCTAATAGGTACTTAGGAACATTGTAACCTATTGGTTATAAAAATACTTATTATAAAGTGTATGTATGTTTGAGATTCAACATATATTACTAGCCAATATTAGTACATTATTGGTTAGACATCATTTGGTTTTCAATCAACATATTAGTCTACAACTAAAGAGGTATGTTTGTTAGTACCTAGAAAGGTGGAACATTGGTTGACCCTTGTTGAGGTCACAATATGTTTTGCCTCTAATATGTGGGTACATTTCATAGTGCCTATTTTTTTGGAATATTAATCATCACATTTTATGGTGGAGTAAGATTCATCACATTTTTTTGTGGTACAACAATAGTCATTGATTGAGTACTTAATCCTTGATGTTGTGTGCTTAAAAAAGTAGCTGGTTAAGGATTAGATGTAGTTAGTTGAGGTTGATAAGTATAAAATCCTACTCCTTGATTTTTAAAACCACTCATAGTGTTATTAAAAGGCATATTTCATTGTTGACTAAGTGTTTGTGCACTAACAATAATTTGGCTTAAATTAGACATTACTTGTGTATTGTATACTATGTTTTGCTCACTATTTTGTATGGAATCCAAAGACACTTCCTCAAATTTTTAGGTATTAAACATGTTTTGTACTAAATTTATTTGCATAACTAGGTCTAAACCCTAATTTTTTTGACCTATCAACTCAAATAAAACTCTTATTGAAGGAAGTGACTTAATAAGAGGTACATTTGACATGATCACATGATTAAAGTTATATGCTAGATTTAAATATCTCTGGTATGTTTTCAACATTTGAATGAAATGGTCCTCCATGAGGCCTCTTTATGTGACAAACATACGTAGATATTGATATGACATTGGTACTATGGCATTAGGGTTGTTAGAAGAGGAATGTTCATTGGTATGATTGTAAGACATGTTGTAAGGCCCTCTTTATAGAATTGGAAAGTTTCTATGCCCTATTTTTATAGCTTTATTAGGATTATATACTGATGGAATTATAATTTAATAAGGCTACTATTGGACATTTTTCTATTACTAAAGGTATGCTAGCCAAATATTGGGTCATATATTCTTGGTCTTACTCTATGTATGGAGGCATACTAACCAAAAAATTGGCTAAAGGATCTTGAATCCATTCTCCTAATTGGTTTTTGTAAGGTGGATAAGAATAAATATCCCAAACAACCTCATCTTCATAAAGGTCTTGAACAAATTCCTCTTGTGTGACAACATTTCCATATCCTAGATTATACATGACTCTGCTACATTTATAGTCAAACATGGTTAAATCAATGGTAAATATTTTGTGACAAGATAGGTTAATGTTATTAAAACTCTAAAAATTTATGTATAAAAAGACAAAAGGTTCAAACTAGGTCTAACTTGGTCAAAAGGGATGGAGTTATATCTTAGAAAGGTCTATGCAAAGACTTTGTAAAAATAGTATAATGTCAAATGTCTAATTTTAAATGTTTCACATAGACAATGTTAAGTAAAATTAATTAAAGAAAAGATGCCATATTATAGGTCTAAAGATGTTCTAAATAGGTCTCAAGTAGGAAAACGTAAAAGTTGTTAGGTCTTTTGGCCAAACATGGTGTCAAAAGCTAGGATAAAAACAAGGCATATACTAGGACTCTTAGCCAAACATGGCATCAAAATGTATACTTGAAACAAAAGGATGATGATTAATGTAACATAATTGGAACATTTTGGCATAAACAAGGCACTTGATTCTAGATATAAACATGATCAAATTGGTATAAGGCACTAAACAAAAGGTTTTCTAAGATATACTAATTCTATAAAAAAAAGGCACAAAAAATGTATTTTTTGAATTTTGGGTCAAAAATTAACCTAATTTATGTGACACAAAAGAGAAATATATGTATATCAGCCCCTATGAAATGAGGCCTATATATAAATCATTCAATGTTTGGATCTAAACTTGTAAATTTTAATTTAAAACTAAATTTAAGAAAACTTAGGCTTTAGTTTACGAATAAGCTAGGTAAATTTGAACAACATGCCTATACTAAAACAAATATCACACAAAACACATGTGATTGGTTTAAATAATGCAAATTTGGACAAAAGACAAGACAAGTATATTGAAATAATTTAAGAAGTATAAAAATGTTAGTGCTCTCAAAAGATATAAATAATGTATTTTTTTAAAGACTTCTAAGGCTCAAAACTTGAATTTATTTGGGTAGTGTAACATTACCAATTTAAATAAAGTGAAACACACAAAATTTTTGACACAAAATTTATTTAATTTAAATCAAGGTTTTAAATAGATGGCATAACACCTACCCAAATAATATAGTAGTGTAGACAAACAAACTCATTTATGACGTGGTATAAAAAACAAAGTTTTAGACAAAAAATATAAGAAATAAATGAATAAATGACTAAATACAACTATGTATACCATCTTAGATCCTATTAAGGTGTGGTAAGTGGGGTTGACTAAAACTTATAATTTATGACCATCTACATTGATCCTAAGTGTGGCTAACACAAGAGAAGCATAAAATCCATTGAGTTCATAATGATAAATTTAATATGTAAGGGTCTATTCCTTTTCATAAAAATTTCATCTATGGACTATTTAGTGGAATCCCCCAGTTGACTAGACCTGACTCGGGCATTTATTACAAAAGGAGAGGCTAGCCACTCAACCTCTTAGCTCTTACAATATGTGTACACTAATTTTTAGACCCCACTACAAAGTGAGGTTGAAATAATTTGAGGAGATGAATCCCTAGGTCAATGCTTCCATATAGAAATCTTGAGAGGTAATGACATCCCATTCACAAGCCAAATTACATGAAAATGAAAAGATAAGTGGAAAGACTTTTGAGGTTACTTTTAGATCACCCAAACCATATAGGTTTTGGGAAGAGCCAAGAAAAAAATATTTTCATGCCTTGGAATAAGGCATAAATGAAATGAAAAGTCACTTTGGGTCACCCATGTTCCTTATAGGGGATGTGGGAGAACATACACACATAATACTTTTTACAAAAACAAACAATCAATATATAGTTTGTAAGACATTGTGATTAAAGTTTGATTTTAGTCACTAAATTGAAATGTGTGTTGATTTTCATTACTTGGCCCCTTGAATAAAGTGTGAAAGCTTTGAAATATATTTTCACAAATACCAATTCAATCAAAACCATCTATGTTCATTTTAATCCCAAAATCTAAATGTTCAAGATTTAGCCTAAGTTCATTTTTAAACACCAAAAACAAGTGTTCAAGACTTAAGAATTTATTTTAAGCACTAAAAATGAAGTGTTTTTAAGACTTATCCATTCTAGTTCATTTTAAACACCAAATACCAAATGTCCAAGATCTAACATGTTCATTTTAAGCACCAAATTGAATTGTGCAAGACATAGCTAATTCTTTTTAAAAGCCCAAAATGAAATGTGTATTAGCTTAAACTTAAAAATTTGTGTTCAAATCACATACTAGACCAAAAATTATTATATATTCTCCTTATTATTACAATGACTTTTGATTTTGAGAAAATGAACTTTGAAAAAGTATCTCTTGGGGTTTTTATTTTTGAAAACACAATGACCATAGTTGGTTAGAACTGAGCAATGTCAATTATAAGGCAATTGGTGTCGATTAGTCTCAAAGAGAACTAATGATGGTAGTAAAAGATCAATACCAATTGATTAAGACTGATGTTAGTCACCTATGAACCCAAAAGAAAAACCACACAAGATAAAAAAACATTATATTAGTCTAAAAGATGATAAAAATTTCTTAAAACCTGTAATGTAATGATTAGGTACAAAATATAAAAGCTAATGAAACCTAAAAATCATGAAAATGAATGTTATAAAGATGAAAAATTCAAGTTTTATGAATCATGTTTTGCCTTTCATACCAACTGATGATGGTTACACAAAACCAATCTCGGTTAGGTAGAACTAAGCTCGATTATGTAGAACTGATGATAGTCACATAAAAACAATGACAATTAGGCCTAACCAATGTTGGTCTATGCGTATATTTAAGTTAATTAAAAAAATTAAAAATATGGCAAAAATAAAGACAAAATGTCAATTTTAATGATATTCAAGCATTCTTTTATCAGCTTTTGAGGTACATCTTCATTTATTTATTATGTGGGTTACTCAATGGCCCCATTGAGCATGCCATTTGTGATGCTAGGATTTTGATGATGGAGGGGAGGTTACATCAAGTGTTAGTTTCCATTAAGATAATGAAATGAAAAACTCACTAAAAAGCTTAACACCTTCATTGTTAGATTATATGGGGAGCTTAGTGAACAAACAAAAAATGATAAATCTAAATTAAAATGTAAAGAACTTCTAAAGTTTCCTTACCTTCCTTGAATGTTCTAAATGATGTGTTCATTTGGTTTTCTTAGCTTATGTTTAAGAAGTCTATGACAATAGAGCTTGGTTATCTCCTTCTCTCTTTGGAACCATGGTTGATTAAGATTTAGCTTTATGTTATTTGAAGTGGCTTGGCTTGTGATTTTGGCATTGTAGCTCTATATATTTCAATATTTTCATAAAACAAACATTATAACATTATTATGTCCAAGCCACTTAAATGAGAGGAAAATGCTTGTATTTATAGGTTTAGAAACTAACCCAAACTCAAGGTGAGTTAGAGTGTAGTTAGATCTTAGAATGGGTTCAAACCTAACCTTTGTGAGTTAATTAACTCTAATAGAGTTAAAAGGTGTCAAATGATCATGTCATGATCAGCAATGAATAGGAGTGTTGAGATATTTTTGTATATTTGACAACTCACAAAAAGGTAATTGTGAATTCCTAGGATAATCTTTGATTTTTGAATTTCATTTTTGATAATTCATTTAATTTCTCATCGAAGATTCAATTTAGGCATTTGATTAGGTTTTTCATGTTAATTAATTTAATTTAGGATTTTTAGCATTTTGGAAAATTTGAATTAGTTTATGTGTGCATTTACCCCATTTAATTGGTCTATAGTCCAAAGAACATGTTATGAAGGAAATTTTTTAGACGTCTAGTGACTCTTAGGTTTGATTAGCAAAGGTTGGTAAGAATATATCTAAATTCTAGTATGAAGCCATTAGTGGCCAATTTTAGGTGTCTACACCATGAAGTTGTTCTAAAACTACATTATTTTTATTATGTTTTTGCTTACTTCCTTGAAGTTTTTTGAAACTCATGGGGACTCTAAGTATATGTTATACTCTAATTACACATATTTTATATCAATTATAATATTCATTTGGGATTGAAGAATATGTTTTCATAAAATGTAATTTGTCAATGATTTAATTATATATGCATTAGTTTTGGTATTCTCACCTCTATGGCCTTGGGGGATAGAGATCGCTTTGACCCATAAGATTATAAAAGTGATAGGAAATGCAAACTCATGAATTTTTAGATATTGGTATTATTTGTATTTATTCAGAGTTGGTATACCCAAGTAGGTATTTTAAAGAATATTGTGGGTTATAGTATTGCATACATGTCATGAATTTATTGAGACATATTAGTAATTAAGCAATTAAATATTATTATTTAGATATATTTACAATAATGGGGCCTTAAAATCATAATGTTGACAAATTGGAAACAATGGAATATAGTGTAAATGGAATTCAAAAGTTATTGGAATATAGTAAAATATGTAAAATCAAAACAATTATAAACCTATAGGTAATGGTAAACCACCACCTAAATACCTATAATTTTTTTTGATATGGTAAATGTTTTAAAAACTAGATCTATGAGCTGGACAAGTGAGGGTTTTGATTACTAGTCTTACATCTAAGAAGGAGGGCTTTTAACAATGGTCCCATAACCAAGAGGGTTTAAGGATCCCATAATCATAAAAATTCAATTTAAAAGGGTTTAGGGGTCCCAAAATCATGTTGGGCATAACAAGAGGGTTTGAATAATCCTAAAATCATATCAATTCAAACAATGAGATGGTTAGATGGATCCCACAACCATGATAAGAGGGTTTGAAGGATCCTAAAATGTTATCAATATAAGGAAGAAAACTCCTCAATAAATGAAAAATATAGACAATATCTATCAAACTTCAATATATTTTCCCTAAAACTTCTACTCTAAAAAAAGTAGTCATAAACAATGTTTCTTCTACTAACCTTTTGTCTCCTTGAAGCATCTGCATAGCCCTACACAATTGAAGCACAACAAGTGAGCCTACATACCCATTAAGCCAAATAGTAGATTAATCATATTAAAGTAATATGAAAATCATCCATAGTAATATAAAAATATCTTAATAAAAATCATTAAAATAAAAAGAGTGTTTGAATTATCCCTCAACCATATCACCAAGAGGGTTTGAAGGATCCTAGAACCTTAGCATCAAGGAAGAAAACTCCTCAACAATTAAAAGATTTAGATAATAGATATCAAAATTTGATAGAGATTCCCTAAAACTTCCAATATAGAACTAAATTAAAAAAATATTAGAAAGTCTTCCACTAATATTCCACCTCTTTGAAGCATCCACATAGCCTTTATGCAACTAAAGCACAACTAGTGGGTATGCACACCCTCTAATCCTAATAATAGCTAAATCACAACAAGGAGTTATCCAACTCAACCTCAAAAATTTAGAAACAAATTGATACAAATTAAGAATCTTCATCACATTATAAACCACCTTTTTATTTATTTTGGATAAGAAACCTTGAACAATCTATCTACCCTCATCCCTCTTCCTATAACGGTGGTAAAGATGACCATTTCATAATAGACCAATTGATTAGAAAAAATATACATGTCTTAATACCAACCTTAAAAATTAAAAGAGGTAAGGGTTAAATCCTCTAAAAACCACCCTTATTATAAATAAATTATATCGTATGATAATATCAAGATAAAACACTAGCATAAAGGGTAGAAAATAACAACTAGCCTTACAAATGGGGTAAACTCCCCTCAAGGTGAAATGAGGCAAAGGATATCCTTCAAACTTCTACGTAGGGAATGTTATAATTTTATCATTCCTTAGTCTTACCTAGCATAGTCTAAACCCTATATATGTATCACTTAGAGGTAGTGAAACATCCACTCTAGTTTTTCCTACTAAAACCCATCCATAAATATGATATTTTTCACTAGGTAAACATAGGGTTAGCTTAAGACTTTCCTGTACAGTAAGGTTTTTGAAAAATAGTTAGTTATAAATAATAACTCCAAGCTTATTAATGTTACCAATAGTAAAAGGAGATAAATCAATAGTTATCAGAGTGTCTGAAATAATTTCCCTTATGATAATAACAAGATAAAACAAAAGCATAAAGGGTAGACCAAAACAACTATCCTTACACATTAAGTAGTCTCTCCATAAGGTGAAGAAGGTTCTTGGGGATGAAACCAACATTATTTCAAATGTATATCTAATGGTATATCCTTGAAACTTCTATTTTAGGAATACTATACTTACACTAGTTCATTGCCTTACCCAAAACATTCCAAACCATACAAATCTATAACCTCCAACCCTCAAGACATTTTCTCTAGTTTTTTTACTAAACCCCATATGGAACCTCCAAAATAAGACCACCATTTTGTAATACATATTTTTATAGTCAATCCAAAACCCACATATCTACTACTCTAAATTAGTAACTCTTCCATTCTTGTTTTTATACCATCATCCACCAAAAACCTTTGGCATAAGTCCACCATTTTGTTGTAGGGTTTTTGCTAGTCTATAATATTTCCAAACATAGTTTGAAAGCTATAACTTTTCCACTTACATCCATATGATTAAGTTAGGAAAAATCTTTAGTTTTGGGATGGTATTGATTGTTAATAATAATATAATAACTTAATTTATATCAGATATATGGTTTTTAATATTACATGTGAAGGTAACATTGATATACTTATAGATGTATATGTGTAAATAAAGTAAATAAGAAACTACAATTATTATGTAAATGGTTTCTTATGAACCCTAAGCGTTTATATGGGAAGAGGAAACTCACTTTTAGATGAATTGTAACCCTTTATCTACTAGATGAAAATCAAATGTAAATAACACAAATTAACTCAAAACATGTGTGTGTGTGTGTGTGTGTGTGTGTGTGTGTGTGTGTGTGTGTGTGTGTGTGTGTGTGTGTGTGTGTGTGGGTGTGTGTGTGTGTGTGTGTGTGTGTGTGTGTGTGTGTGTGTGTGTGTGTGTGTGTGTGTGTGTGTATTGTTTTAATGCTATTGTAGGTCTTAAAAAGGGTCTAGGCCAACCCTAGGTGGTTTTTGTTTTGAAAAGATATCTATTGGTGGCAAAAGGTGGGAAAATGATAATTTTTTCCAAACTTGAACACTAGTGCCATTATCACTACTATCTAAATTATAAATCTAGTGTCTAGTTAGTAGAACATCAAAGTAAAATGACTAGGATAAAGGAAAAAGTTGTTTACCTAGACTTACCTAAGAGGTGAATCCCATGAATTTGGGTCTAAGTGTGTGAATCATACTCTATTGTGTGTCCTAAAAATTAAACATACATAGATTAGTCCTTAATAGATATCAAAAGTAAAAGACAAAATTAAGTAAATCAATAAGAAAGAGAAAAGGGAAAAATACACCTTACTTGGTATGTGAACCAATGCATAAAATTAGTGACAACCTATGTATGTGCATGTAGATAGTGATAATTGAATGAATAACTTGGATTGAGTTTATGGATTACTCAATCCCCATATGTGGGTGGTCAATAAATCAATCTAGTTTTGACTCCATCATTACCTACCCATGTGTATTATATGCATCTAAAACTACAATTATGTGATGTAACTAAACTTTATAAAATAACTTTAGGCCACTCATGATTATTAGGTATCTCTAGGCCACTTAGGAATGCCAACCATTTTATATGGATTAAGGCATTAATCTAGTGTGTAACTTGGAACATGGTGTATGGTGTGTAAAACATAGATAATGACATAGAGTTTTATCATTCCATCTAATCACTTGGTACATAAGTGAGCATATAAAAATAATGTGTCATGCACATACCCCCAAATCTAATATCTAAGTATATGGATTATAAATTAAGTTGTAAAAATTAGCATCTAATTATCTAATACTTAAATGGGAATGTTTATACTACACATGATGCCCCTAATCTAAGCAAACTAGTATGCATTTATACTGAATTGAGCAAAAACTAGTAATATATAACTAAACCTATGAAAACCTTTATTGTACCTACTATATTTTTATATCCAATCTTGAATTTATTGAAACTGAGGCTACTAAATATTGGTGCCATATCTAGATAGTATAATTGGTGGTGATAATGCCCCACTTTAGGTGGTAATGTCCCACTTTGAGTGTTAATGTCTAATTGTAATGATCTATGTGCAATTAAAACTATTATCTATGTGACTATTTTCCACTATGTTTGCTTGAATTGATTTCTATATTTTGTGTCTATGTGCTGAAAACTATGCATTGAGTGCATTTAAATAGCCTAATCTCTATGACAAACCTCTATGAATGCCCCCTCTTTTAAGGGGATTTGTTGTACCTATGTAATAACTATCCTCAAAATAAAAATCTCTACAAGATGTGTGTTATCTAGAGCATATATGGTATCTACATAATAAACCAATATAATATGCATACATAACATTGAAATGTAAGATAATCCAATCATAAATTTGTAATGTATGATGTATGTTAGATATAAAATACACAAGGCTTTCAAGATATATATAGAAATGTATATTAACATAAAATATGAGTAATAAATTACTTAGGGGGATAGGGCATGATGCTTATCATGACACCTAAGCAAGAAAGGGAGATGCTTGAGTTCCTTCATGGCATATAAAATTGGAGTGTTCAACAATCAAAAGACAAGTGTCATGGCCATGATGCATACATTAAGACATACATATGCGACACATGAGGCACATAAAGTAGGTCGAAGGCCATAATACAAGGTACATGGGAAAATGTCACTAAATATGATAAAGTAATACATCAAAGGACATGTTCAAATGTCCACATATGCAAACAATAAACAAGTTGTCTTAGAACCACATGCAAGGACATGTTTAAATGTCTGCATACATAATCAAGAAGGCACACACAATGACATGGGCACATGTTCAAAGCATACATACAATAAAAATAAGTGGTGTAGATCCATAAAATAATAAAATTTTCAAACTCCCTCCAATATATATAGAATCATAAAGACACAATCAATTCTAAAGTAGGAAAGCTAAAAATGAAAGTATGCATGAACACATGGCAAATTTTTTGTATAAGATCAAATGTGTACATATGTTGAGTATAAAGAAGTAGTATTCAATAATGAATTTGAGTAGTGTAGAATGATCAATATCAAGATATAAAAATTATAAAATTGTGATGTAGAGTATATAAATATGTAACTTGATAATGGGAACTATGTATATCATTCCCCAAATGGGTGAATGTGTCAAAT
>JARHVA010001476.1:2610000-2627500 GCA_037957365.1 Torreya grandis | reverse complement strand
TATCATGGAATTCAATTCGTTAGATGACATGTTCCTAATACACTTCTATATCAACATCAATGATAAGATATCATATGCACAAATGGCATAGTTAAACAAAAATTTAAATGAGTATATTTTAGATTATGTCTTACGATACAAGATAATTTTAGATAAGTTTATTATTAATATGATAGATAGATAGTTTCATGATAAATTTAAACAAAGTCTCTTACTAGTACTACACAAAGATATCTTGTATAAGTTTCTTACATTTATCAATTTATGTCATACATTCAAGGAAATAGAGGTTAGGATCTTATGAATGGAAAAAATCAAGTACACAAATAAATCAGAATCAACTATTAAGATTTCAAACAAACCTCCATACAAGGTAAAGGCCATAGAGAACAAAAGTGATCAAAAGTCCATAGTCAATGCAACTTCTAAGCCATCTCCTAAAATGTTTTTATCCACTCCTCAGTGTAGGTTCTAAAACAACTATTACAATGTAATTTCATATCTATCCCTCCCATTAAATAGTTTTATATGACACAACCTCTTTAAAAGAGTTATGATTAAAATGAATTCTATGAGTATCACAGGGCACCCGACCACATGACCAATGGATACATTAGCCTAAAGTAGAAGATATAAGACCTCATTGAGGATAACATTATTTATGTGAGCACACCCATATAGGAAATGAAATATATATATATATATATATATATATATATATATATATATATATATATATATATATATTATAAGGAATTTAATATATTTTTAAATCCATTGCCAAAGCATATAATAAATGAGGTAGGGGCACATCAGGTGCTCACTATACATACTGGGTACTCACTATACATACCAGGTGCACCCACCCACCACCAAATTATTATCACATGATTATGGAGGAAGCACATCCCTTACATAAAATTATTGGCATGTATCATACTAAAATGACACCTATACCACTTATCAAAAATATTATGGATGAACACACAAATTTACATGCACTCTTCATATGAGCATACATAGACCACCATCATATTCATAGTGCTATGGCCAATAATAGGTCAAGCATAAGCATGTGAAACCTGACACTCTTACAACACTTGAGCTACATAAAGTGGGATATATTCCATTTAGATATAATTATTAGTGGTTTTAGTGTCCATGTTTGGATCTCCATTAGGGATATTATTTTTCCATTATAGGTTGAACTAGCACAATTAGCCACTTGGTTATTATTAGTACATCATGTATGTGTACTCAATATATTATTGGTTAGGCCTTAGTTATAGAAAATAAAATCTATACCATTTTTGATAAAATAATTATTGAATTATATACATGATAATCAGGTGGTTAAGGATGAGGGTGTCCTATATGAGTATCCTCCACCCATCCCATAAGTAGTTCCAACATAGTTTCTAACTATAGTTCTAGCATAAATAGTAGTTATAGTTCTAGCACCATTACCAGATATTTCATGGTTATCAGTTACCATAGAGAGTATAAATCTTATGTATAAATCACAATTTATAGTAGATTCATCACTGCAAGT
This sequence comes from Torreya grandis, assembly GCA_037957365.1. NCBI lineage: Eukaryota > Viridiplantae > Streptophyta > Pinopsida > Cupressales > Taxaceae > Torreya > Torreya grandis. The sequence goes on along the minus strand of JARHVA010001476.1, from coordinate 2,625,948 downwards.
TAGGCCTACTCCTACAATATTTACTTGTACACATACTCTCCCATGGAGACTAATACTTTAAATATCCCTATGTTAGAGATACATCATAGATTCTATGGGATTTTCCTCTACTTTATTTATGTCAATATTAGTTTTATTGGGTTATAAGGTTTATTATCAAAAGGCACCTACATCACCTATAGATTCTTCTTCCACCAAATGGGTTCCTACTACCCCTATAGTTCACAAGGCATTACGGTCAGTGACATAACTTCATAGTATCACTACAAGTAAATCTAGACACAAGTTATATAGAAAATTAGATTATAGGATAATAGTTTTGCTTTCACACCACATGCATGATCACATTTCCCATATTTGACATAGGTCAAGATGATAGTGAGTCTCCCATGAGACTCATTAGTTCGTATGGTTCCTACTCTTGTACATAATTAATTCTTCTCTCACTCCTTTACACATTTTATTTTCATTTAGTTTTACATATCTTATATCCAAAAAATATAAAAATAATATAACATGTCAAAATACAAAAAACATTCAACTATTACTCAAGAAACACAAAATTTACAAATTATATGCATTGATTAATTTAGGTTTATACTACTTTCCAGATATTACATATTTCTAGCTATCTTAGTATAGTTAGTTTTATCATACATATATGATTCAATTGTTCTTATCAAGTTCTTTTACATTACATACAGGACTTTGGTCTACTACACTGATCTATACTTATTGTCATTTATCCATTGTGGACATATACACCAATCTAAATTTATTCATTTGATACATCTACCCACTTGGGGGAATCTCCTACATAATTTCTACTATTAGGTTCTATCCTTACATACTATACAATCTTGTTTATGCATTGATATATCTTGATATTGATCATTTTTACTCAATGTTTATATTTTTTTATGACTATCACTAGTTAGACTCAACATATGTATAGATTAGCATTTAAATAGATTTGTAATACATGGTTATACATGTTTTCACTTCTGTCTTTACTAGATTATACTTGGATATTTTCATTATGCTTATTCCATTTTGAGGGCATTTGAATATACCATTATTCTTTGGCTCTATGTCACTTCTATGTTTTTATGCCTTAGATATGTGAGAATGTACCTTTTTTGTGGTTTCTTGATTGTATATATAGACATTTGAACATTTCCTATGTGGATCTAAGCCAAATTACATGTTTTTGATGTATGTGGACATATTAACATGTCTTTCTATGTTTTCATTCTCAAATTTAGTGACATGTGCCTATGTCACTTGTATTGTGGCCCCTTGGAATACTTTTGTATGCCTAATATGTTTTATATGTATGCTTCCTTTTATGAATCTTCCACATTACACTTGTCTTTAATTGTTGCATAGACTAATTTTTTATGCCATGAGGGACCTCATAGATCTATGCTTCCTACTTGGGTGCCTTGATCAACATAATTACCAATCCCCCTAGGTAGTTACTCAAATTTACTATTATACATAGTGATTACATCTATATTGAAATTTTTGTAAAATTCTAGATTATAACATTCTTCTTACAATGACATACTTATGCTCAAAAACTTTTACATTCTAATGTTATGTTTGTACATTGTATTAGAATATCATGCAATAATCATATATATATATATATACATATATATATATATATATATATATATATATATATATATATATATATATATGTTTTAGATAACACATTTTTTAGAGATAATTATTTTTAGGATAGTTATTAGATAGGTTACATAAAAAAAAGGGCATTCATAGGGGTTTGTCATAGAGATTAGGCGCCTACTTTACCATTCATAGATTATATTCAGCACATAGGCTCAATTTTAGAAATTAGACATAGTTCTGATACATGAAAAAATAGGGACTTAGAAAGTAATACATATTACCTATATTTTAGACTAGACAAACATTAGCACCCATATTGGGACACTATCACCACAGGGTGATACTATCTACTATAATGCACTACTTTTTAGTATCCCTATTTTTAGGGCAGTCTAGATTAGACAAACCAATACACTAAGTATAATATAAATTTGCACATGTATAGTTATATATTTGATAGTTTTGATCATATTTTTCTTAAATACACTCATTTAATCTTATATTCATACCAGTTTCTCAAATTTGGGGCATCATGCATGGAATGATCACTCCCACATTTAGTTAAATTACATAGTTTTGATTATTAGATACTTAGTTCAGAATCAGCATACTAAGATATCATATTGGGGACATGTGCATATCACATAGTTTCCATATACTTGACTACACACAAGTTGATCAGATAGAATGTAAAATTCCATGTCATTCTTTAAGCTACATATAATTACTATCATATTTGAGGTTACCGCCAGATTCATGTCTTACTCCATCTATAGTGGATGAAATTCTCAAGTGGCCAAGAGATATTTAATGTACACAAATTGTCATGAAGCTGACATACATAGTTATATATACCTAATTAGATACAATCAACACTTTTTGTAGTATATTTTTAGATGCATCTAGTTCAAATGGCTGGGAAATGATGAAGTCATCATCTAATTTAGTTCTTTAATGACCCACATGAGAGGATTAGACACTTACATTCTTATCCAAGCTATTCATAGATCATGATCTAATAAGAAGGCATGGGTAATGATGGAGTAAAAACTAGATTGAGTTCTTGAACCACCCATAAGAAGATCTAGAAAGCTATCAGCTCAGTCTAATCTATTCAATGATCTGATCACTATATACACTCACACAGACATAGACACACACAAACACACACACACACACACACACACACACACACACACACACACACACACACACACACACACACACACACACACACACACACACACACACACACACACACACACACACACACACACACACACACACACACACACACACACACACACACACCCCAACACATGTTGTCACCAATGGCATGCATTGGTTTGCATATATAATGTTATGTATTCATTATTTTCATCTCTCTTTACTTATATTTACTCAGTTAATTTGTTTAGTATAGTCTTTTTCTTTTGATCATCTCTTAAGTAAGGACTAATTTTTTATGTGTCATTGAAGGTCATTACTTTGGATCATGTTTCACATATGCAGACCCAGATTCACATAATCAAACTTAGGTACATGGGCTTCAACTCCAATGAAAGTTTAGGTATGATTATTTTTCCTTTGTACTAGTCATTTCACTTTATTACATTTTCAACATAAGGGGGGGAGAAATATAATCACCTAAAATTGGTATTTTGATGCTAAGAGTATTATTTGAGTTGTCCTCTTCCTAGATTAACCCTAAACCTATCCTAGAGCCTTTACCACACTTTTCCAACCATTTTGTAGACCATAGACATTTATATTCATCTTAATTATAGATTAAGGACAACATTCCCATATCCCAACATAGTGTGCCCAGTAGTCTACCAGGTAGACATTAATGACACACTAAAGATAGTAAAACCACATGGTGATAGTGTCTCCAAATAGATGTTATATCCCTTTGTCTAACTCTCTTGAATGGATAGTTTTACAAACATGTGCCCATCATAATTTTACCTTAGTACATTTTCTTACCTGGATAAGCTATAGATCTCTATAAATACAAGTATATTTGACCTCTATTCACTAGATAAAAATATATGAAAATCCCTATTAAAATAAAAGATAAGTTGAGAAAAATTAAGGTCAAATGAAAAATACTAATTCTACATACTACCATATAAAACATCCCTAAGCCCAAATTCCCTATATTTCAAAGCTTAAGCATACTCAAGACATTCAAGTGCACTCTCATTATATCATTTACTTGCACTTGCACCAAACACTATATGGGACAAATTCATTAGGCTTGATCCCTTCTTAGAGTATTTGTATGTAGGAAAATCTCTTCAAAGTGGGGTGTTGAGAATGTCCAACCTATCCTACTAATAAACACATATTTTCAGCTCATGTGATACTTTTAAGGAGGATTAGGGTTTACACACTAAATCAGGTTTTCAAGGCACAATATAGAGTTCTAGATTTCATGCATGTAGGAATAAGAACTAAAAAATAGGTGTAGGTGCTCCCATAAAATAGGAAAAATCCTAAAAATATGACACTAGTGACATTTTGAGGACACCAACATATTAATAAAAATACTATCTATTTTGAGTAGTACTAACTAGTGACGAAATAGATCTTGGGACCCTACTGATGACAAATACATGTCAATAACTCATTTTTTATAACCCAAATCATTTTTGATAGTCACTTTATAGATAAGTCTCTATTCAAGAATAATTATTAATATTTCTAAAAAGTCAAATAAGGTCAAAATCCATGAAAAATTAGTGGTTAATTATTGCATATTATTTAATTGATTTAGACATCTCAACCCTTTACTCTAACTTAGGTAATTACATATGTAAAACCCTAAAAGGTTAAATTATGAGAGGATTATACACACTTATGGTCTTATCCAAACTATTTGCAAATTCCAATCCACCAAAAATGGGTGGGCAATAATGGAGTCAAAACTAGATTGATTTCTTGAGCCATCCATATGAGTATTGAATAAGCTATATGCTCAATCCAATCTATTTAATAATATGATCACTATGTACACTCAAAAACATAGGTTGTCACCAAGTTCATGCATTAGTTTTCATACCCAATGAGGTGTATTCATTAATTTCCTCTCTCTTTACTCAACTATACTCAATTAATTTATTTTATCATAATCTTTTGCTTTTGATCATCTCTTAAGTAAAGATTGATTTTTTCATGTTTCATTATAGGTCATTACTTTGGATCATGTTTCACATGCATAGACCTATATTCACATACTTAGACTCAGATTCATGAGATTCACTTCCAAGGTAAGTCTAGGTATGCCTCTTTTTACTAGTCATTTAGCTATGTTTCATTTCTAGCATAAAGTTGGTTCAAATGTGATCACATTATAAGTGTTTCTTAAGTTATCCTATTCCTATCTTATCCCTAGACCTATCTTAGATCCTTTAAAACAATTTTATATTCATTTTTTAGACCACAAACATCTGCAATCAACTTAGACATAGTCTCTAGACAACATTCCTCAATCCCAACCTAGTGTGCACAATATTTTTCCAAGTGGACATTAACAACACACTAATGTCACTACAACCACATGGTTCTAGTGTCCCCAACTATATTCTAATGTCCCTTGTCATAAATCTCCCAAATGGATACTTTTCTAAATGTGTGCCCCTCCTAATATTAACATAAGTACATTTTATTATCTTCACAAGATATAGATCTCTATAAATACAACCTATTTAACCTCTATTAACTATATGGAAAATAGGTGAAAAATTATATTCAAATAAAATATGAGTTGATCAAAATTAAGGTGTTTGATCCCTATTCTATCTTACTTCTATGTACTACCATCTACAGTAGCCCTAAACCCAAATTTCAAAAATTTTAAAGCTCATGCACACTTAAGGCATTCAAGACCTCTATCATTATAGCATTCACTTGCACTTGCACTAAGCACTAGGTGGAAGAACTACATTAGACTTGATATCTCCTTGAAGTATTGGTATGTAGGAAACTCTCTTCATAACAAGGTGTTGAGGATGTCCAAGTTATCTTAATAATGAACATGTATTTTCATCTCATGTGATACTTAATAGGAGGATTAGTTTTTACACACTAAATCAAGTTTTCCAGGCACAACATAGAATTCTATATTTTATGCATGTAATAATAAGATCTAAAAATAAAGGTGCATGTGCTCCCATAAAATAGGAGTTGTCACACAAAGAGGACACTAAAACCACTTTGAGGACACTAGAATACTATATCACTACTATCCAAGTGGGGTGATACTTTCTAGTGAGAAAATATATCCTAAGACCTTGTTCTCAACACTCAAACCTATCTAGAACTTAGTTTTATAACCTAGATCATCCATGATAATCACTTTCTAGATAATTCTTTATTCAAGCATAATTATTAATATTTTTAGAAAGTCAAAGAAGGCTGAAATACATAACAAATCAATGGTTAATTATTGTATATTATTTTAAAAAATTATAAATATTATCCCTTTACTATAACTTAGGTAATTACACATGTAAAACCCTAAAATGTTAAATCAAATAAAAAGTAAGTTTAAATGCCATGAATCCAAATGGCCAAGGAGTTTCTACTATGTGTTGTGTTAAAGGTTTATATAAAAGAACATTATAATATGAGGAATGTGATTTCCTAGTATAACCCTACTTAATATGTAACACCATAGCCTATATAGAATGAATCCCATGCATAATGGATTATACATATGGAAAGGAAAAACTATCCATAGGGGTGTTTCTATTGTTGAATGTTTTTGAGTTAAAATAATTTCTTATAGAACTTCAGTTACCCCTAAAGTAGGTGTAATATTTTTAATATTTATCGGAGTAGAAGATTGACCATTATTTTATTTTTTAAGTTCTCTATGGATAATATTGAAAAAGTCATCTTACATATCTAAATGTTTGGAAATGAAATATTATAATTGTCTCTTATCAGTTTCATTAAATTGGTTGTTGAATTTTGTCATTATAGATTGGGAAGTATGAAAATAAATAGTTGTATATTTTGAACCTTTAAGTAAATTTAATCTATGAAATATTTAAAGAATTAAATACTAAAATAAATATGAGATTTTACAAATAATATATGATCATATAAAATAAAAGGATACAAACCCTAATAGCATAGAAGGATAAGTTTTTAGTAGTGTTTGAAGTAAGTCAAGTTCACTAAATGTTTTGAAATTTTAGGGTTATGGATTTTAATCCATATGTTGTTAAATGGTTTGAGTATTGTAAATTAGGATAGGAATATATAATAAATACAACCACTTATTTGTAATATAATTGAACTAGTTTAAATTTTTTAAAAATAGAAATAAATGATGTAAATAAGTAATTAACTAGAAATTGATTGAGATGGGATATTTGGAGGTCAAAAAATAGGACAAGAACTTATTTGAGTTTCTTAGACAAGATCCAATTATCAAAACCCTTCCTGGATAGTAGTACCTTAACTGTATAGTAGTTTAAATGGTGCTAGTGTCCTCCTTTTAGTGCAAGTGTCCTCTATGCATAACTATTATGAGATTATATGTATGCATGTGTCTAATTCAACCAAGTTTGTTTCTATCTACAAAATTTTTAATTACCCATTAATAAACTATTTTTACTAATTTTATTTGTAAACCCTAGACCTCCATGTTGTTAGGGCATACAATTGACGAAAGTATCAAATTGTGATGTTAATGGGGTATGCTAGACATCCTCCACCTCATTGTGATTAAAGTTACCTACATACCATAACTCCAAGGAGGGATCAAGCTCAATGTATTAATCCCAACCTAAGTGATGTAGTAAGTGAAAGTGAAGCTAGTATGAATTCTAACTTGAATGCTTTTGAGTAGAGCTTAAGACTAGAAATCTTGGTATTTATGAGCTTGGTATGGCTATAGATTAGTATATGTATAATTAGGGTAGATTAAGTATTGATAACCTTTATTTTTCATAACTTTTTCTAAGTTAGTTTGAGTTATTTGCATTTTATTTCTATGTAATGGATAAAGAGATCACATTCATGTATGTATACTATTCTAATGTTTGTGTAGGTCTTAAAAGAGGTCTAGGCTAACCTTAGATGGTTGTTGTTTTTAAAGTATATCCATTGGTGTCTAAATGCAATAAAAGGACACTAAATCCCAAACTAAGACACTAGCACCATTGGTTTTACTATACAAATTATGGTATTAGTGTCCATGTGGCATAAACTGATGCACTATGTGCCATAATACTAAAGTGAGGGTCTATGACCGCTTTAAAGATATTTAGGGCCATATGTGGCCCAAATGAAGATTGGATAAGTGTCTAAATAGTCCATAAGATAGGTCTAGGGATAATCTAAGGATTGGTGGTCTAAAGTAACATTCCTAGCACTCATATCATTTTTAAATTATTACAATAGTGTTAGCTTTTAAGTCACCCTTATACAATTTTTCATGTAATCTCCCTAAGCAAGGGTCAACTTATTATTTCCCCTTGTCGGTCATACCTTTTTTCATTAAGTTGAATCTTTATTTAAGAAAGTCCATCTGCCTATCATTCCCTGTATGTGAAATTTATAGAAGGGTTAAACCTTTGAACTTGAACCTTTCTTAGAGTTCAAATTCAAACAAGTTCAAAGGTTCAATTCAAACATCATTTATTTCTATTTTTAAAAAATTCAAACAAGTTTAGGTTATGCCACATGGACACTAATACCATAATTTGTATAGTACAACCAATGGTGTTAGTGTCCTAATTTGGGATTTAGTGTCCTTCTATTGCATTTAGACACTAGTGGATATATTTTAAAAACAACAAACATCCAGGGTTAGCCTAGACCTATTTTAAGACCTACACAAACACTATAATAGTATGTATACATGAATGTGATCTCTTTATCCATTACATGGAAATAAAATGCAAATAAGTCAAACTAACTTATAAAAATTTGTGAAAAATTGAGGTTATAAATCCTTATTTTACCCTAAGTATACATATAGTAATCTATAGCCATACCAAGCTCATAAATACCAAGATTTCTAGTCTTAAGCTCTCCTCAAAAGCATTCAAGTTAGAATTCATCCTAACTTCACTTTCACTTGCTACATCACTTACGTGGGGTTTAATACATTGAGCTTAATCCCTCCTTAGAGTTATGGTATGTAGGTAACTTTAATCACAATGAGGTGGAGGATGTCTAGCCTATCCCATTAACATCACAATTTGATACGTTCATCAATTGTATGCTCTAACAACATGGAGGTCTAGGGTTTATAAATAAAATTAGTCAAAATAGTTTACTAATGGGTAATTAAAAATTTTGCAGATAGAAACAAATTTGGTAGACTTAGACACATGTATACACATAATCTCATAATAGTTATGCATAGAGCACACTTGCACTAAAAGGAGGACACTAACACTATTTAAACTACTATACAGTTAAGGTACTACTATCCAGGAAGGGTTTTGATACTTGGATCTTGTCTAAGACACTCAAATAAGCTCTTGTCCTATTTTTTAACCTCTAAGTATCCCATATTAATCAATTTCTACTTAATTACTTATTTACATCATTTATTTCTATTTAAAATAAAATTAAACTAGATTAATTATATTACAAATAAGTGGTTGTATTTATTATATATTCCTATCCTAATTTACAATACTCAACCCATTTAACAACATATGGCTTAAACTCCATAACCCTAAAATTTCAAAACATTTAGTGACATTGACTTACTTCAACTTGATGTTTTGTAAAGAGTCATGTTCACTTAGTTCCCTTGTATAAATTAAAGTACCGCTTGAACCTATCGCTTGAACCTACTAATTGAACCTATCACTTGAACCTACTGATTGAACCTATCACTTGAACCTACATAGCAAAGTTCAATGGTTCAATATTTCTCAAAGTGAGCTATTTGTTCCTTTATATTTCAATTATGTCTTTTAACCTTCTGGTTGAATGTGAACCCTTTCTTAGAGTTCAATAGTTTAATAGTTCAACATCTTACAGTTCAGAGAGTTTAACAGTTTAATGTTTCAAACTTCAAAAGTTTCTCAAAAATTCATGTGACTATTGGTCAATATGTGTTTTTATTTCATATTATTAAACCTTGAAGTTGAACCATAATTTAAAAAAGTTTAATGGTTCAATAGCTATACTCTCATCTCTCCCTGAAGATCTCTCTATGTTAAAATTAGTGAGAGATTTAGAGGAGAATATATCTGAAACTCATTATAAGGAAGAAAATTTTGAATTTTCATGAGATTACAAATAATAATTACTCATCAGAATCATGAATAAAATATGCTTACCATTAATGCATATGTCAGAATGCGTGTCTTATCAAGCATGTTTATCACATATTATTTTGATTTAATTAATCAATTTTGATTAATATTTGTATCAAGAAATAAAAATTAAAATTTAGCAAAGAAGTATACTAGGTGATACAAAGGAGAATAGCATAGGTGGTATAAGATATTTTATTTCTTGAACTCGTAGTATTTCAGATAAATTTAAGGTGAGTTTCACTCTTAATGTAAGATGGTTCCTTTACTTAGTTGGAAAGAACGATCCTTTTGAATTTACAGCATTATATTTAAAAAAATAAATTCAAAATATTCTCTTTTCATTATATTATCTGACCTAAAGCCATAAAATCCATTTGTCTTGATTACGAGCATGGCCGTAGTCTCATATGTTCTCTTCCTAAAATTGGGGACACTTCTCTACACCAATATGATTTGGAAGATTTTAAGAAAAGGGATACAAATCCTGTGTCAAATCCTATGATGCAGAGGATTGTAGAAAGTAGTTTAGTTGAAGCTGTGGCCTTTCCCATGGCTATTTAATGCCCTAAATTAATCCTTAAATGCATGAATATATATCAATCTTAGAATAGATGCATCAAGACTGTAGATGGCAATGTTTTACTGCATATTAATAAACAAACCCTAATATTTGTAATGAGAATTCCTCCCAAGGAACCATAATATGACCTCAGTATTACTTCTTCATATGGTTATTTTTCATTAAAGAAATCAATTTAAAAGAGTGTGATTGATAGGAATTGGCTCTTAAAATTCTAAAAAGGAGGTTCAAGATTACCTAGACCATTAACAAGAAATCATATGATTTTAGAAGTACAAGATATTATAGTATTACTACATAAGCTAAAGGGCAATGCTCATGCATATTATTGGGAGGATTGGATGTACTTTTTCATATAAGTGATTCTCTAGGGAGAGCAATATTTGGATTGGGCCAAAATTATAGTTGAAATTTTGCATCTAGTTTTAAGTAATTGTTTTGGAAATAGAGAGTTTTATGTTAGGGTGTGGAGCTAAAAGCTTCACCTTGCTGTAAACATGGAGGATGTTGAGTATGTAGTAGCCAGCATCGATAGGATCACCAACATCGGTCAATAGACAGTGCAGAAGGAAACTGACCTCGACAGTAGTCAGCCGATGTCGGTCACCTCCAGTCAGACAGGGACCAACGTCGGTTGCCTGTGCGGTTCCAAAACTGCTGTTGATGAACAGTCAGTTAGTTGAATGGGTAGTTTACATGATAAAGACTAGTTTAAGTCTTGAGTTGCAAGTCTAATCATTGTATGCATGAGATCTATATAATAGACTCATGGGCTATATTGTTAAGTGTATAACTTGGAGAGTTCTTCCCATGGTAGAATCAAGTAGGATTCTTCATGTATGTAAGATTAGGTTTGATTTGCAGGGTGTGTAAGATCATGGTGGAGATCTACATGTGATAAGTAAGATTAGGTTTGGTCTATAGGGGTGTGTGTATGTGAGGGTCAAAAGGAGATCAGTGGGGGAGCAAGATCCAAGGTGATAGCAATACATCAAGGAGCAAGATCATGGTGAGATCTACTTGGAGTACTGATTCATACTCGATTGTGCTGGCAGTATAATGAGGTGAATAATAGCTTGTGTTAGCTATGTGTTGTGACCTATTGAGATAAGATTACTCTTGAGGGAAGATTACTGTAAGCCCATGAAGTGGAAGAAGAGTGTGATCTCTTTGTTGTAATTTCTTTCTAACTGAGTTGAATACAATTGTGTGTTGCCTCTCATATTCTGTGCTATTTCTCATTGATAGTTACTTGTTCTTCTGGTTATTTCCACATGTTTAAGTTGCTTATACAAAGGTAATCATGTGTGCTCTTAATTCTAACAAGTTGTGTCAGAGCTTTGGGGAACCTAGGTCCTATCATTTTATATGTATTCATACCTCCTCTATTTCCTAGATTCTATGAGACAATGGGTAGGGTTACTTCATGCACCATTAGCTGAAGACATTACAATTTATTATTATTACTCATACTTAAAAATGCATAACTTCTATGAGGATTATAGGAGGATCAATGATGTTTTTTCTAGGAAAATGACTTTTGAATTATTAAACAAAATCAATAATAGGTTATTTGATGAAGATATATAGCTAATTAATATTTATGTTAGTTTCTTCATTCAATTTTCTAGATTCACTTATATCAGAGTTGGGGGTTTTGATGGTGAACCTTTGAGGTTATCGGGGTATGTTCTTGATTGATTTGTGTTAATAGAAATCTGCAGGCAATTAGCACATGTAGATAAAAAAATTCCCAACAAAGATTAAATTTGGTATATCTTTGCCTATTGAACTTGGATATTATTCATGAAAAACAACATCTGATGCTTTGAATTTAGAATTGGATCTTAAGAAATTTAATTTTTAATACTTCACAGCTAGACCGCAATTTGATAGCAAAGTTTTTTCCAGAGATAACTTGGATCTTGGAATAGGGTTTTCACATATTCCTTGATTAGAGTATTATTGGGAGGATTGTTTAGATGAATTTGAAGTTATAAGAAGACTATGGTCCAGGTTCTCCCTTGGGCAGCTAATTACCCTTAAATTAAACAAGGACATTTTTGGAATTGTTGACTATGATGAATAGGTGAATGGTCCTCAATTTGAATAGATAAAACAATCATCTATTCTAGAAATTGACTGGGAGAAAAGTGAAAAAGATATAATTAAAGTTAAGCCCATCCCAGTAATAAGGATAACTAAAAAATGGCTAAGAGAGGAAAAATTGGGAGGAGCTTAAAACATAGTCTCCCAATAATGTATGATAATAATTGAATCTCCATTCCCAATAAGCTCATTTAACTAGCCTATTGATATTTATGATGCAAGTACTTCCAAGTAAAATATTGGAAGGGATCCAGTCATTGAAGAATTTGAGAAGGCCCTTGTAACTACTCTGCCTCTTCATGCCACCAAGTCAAGGACTCAAAGCAAGAAGAATAATCAGATTTCTAAAAATGTGATTATAAATTTGAATTCTAAAGAGGATTCAGAAAAAGCCAAAGGTGATAAATAATATAATTCACCAATGATGGAAGAGGTTAGTATAGATCAATAGATAATGATTCCTTCTGATTCCACCAAACTAATGATTGTTTCAACTATGTTTTTTGATCAACCAAATGTTGATAAAGAAACCTCAACTTCTGCACCTAAATGGATAGAAAGTTCAATCAGTCATAAAATGAAAGTAGTTCCATTTTATTTACCCTTAAAAGATATGGTGAGCACATGTTTAGGTAAAAATCCTAAATCCAAAAACATAAAAACAACATCCAGGGTAGATGTTGACCTAAACACAGGGAACTAAAATGCAGAAATTGCCTGGCCAAAAACCAATGAAGAAGTTCAAGATCCTACTATTCAAGATTTTATAGTTGAAAAGGTAGACCTTGGGACTGCATCACATGATGTAGATGTGCATCATCTAGAATCATCTACTAAAAGGATAGTCAGTAGAACCTGAAAGGATGAAAAGGATAAAAGGGAGTTAAAATAGACTGTACGGTTAATGGAAGAGTACATTGACACCATTCATAGTCTAGATCCATAACTAATTACCTAAATGTCCCTATCTTTACCAAAAAACTCTTGTCAATCAAAGGATGCTAGACCAAATACACAAAGTTAAAATCATTACCATAATATTTGATAGTTGGTTAGAGGGCATCATCCTAAAAGGTACAGAATACATTCATAAATTGAAGAATGTATATGATCTAACCATGATTACTATTAAATATTTGAAGACTCAAAATGCTTTATGGATAAAATATGAAGGAAAATGGATGAATGTAATGAATTAGATTGATGATGTGCAAAAATATGGGATAACAAAAATTTTATCAAAAAAGAACTTGACAAGACTGGATGAAGATATATTATATGCAAGTAAGAAAAATGTTGAATGGAGAAATTTAGTATCTAGACAAGGATGATTGGAAATCCCAAAAATGATCAAGGAAATAACTGAATTCATTTAGTCATTACAACATGATATACAAATTATTGATATCAAATATATAAAAGATGATGGAAAACTAGTAAAATACATCAATGTTATGATTTAGTCCTTTAGGGAAAAGATCAACATCATTAAATAAAGTGACAACTCATCAACTAAAACTTCTCTCAAATTTCAAAGGTAGAGTCACTTCTTTGTCACTATATTGGCATACTCCCAGAACATGCAGAAAAGATGGAAAAAAATAAGAGGAAAGAAAACATCTAGAAAGCAAGGATAAAGACGTTAGCATACCCAATCTTTTGAAATTTTAGGAGCTCGTTATAGCATTTCAAGAATGGAAATCTCAATGTGTGTACCCCATCGAACATAGTAAATCTAGATATCCTAGTCTATCACTTCAATAATGATTTTACTTACATAGTCTCTTTTAGTCAATTATTTAGTTACTTTTCTATTCAAAACTTAATCTTTATTGAATTTGTAAAAACTAAATCCTATATGGGTCAAAGTTACTTTAATTGTAGTTTAGTTTAAAAGATGGATATGTTAAGGCAATGATATATATTTTTTAGGAAAAGAGGGAGAAAGGGAGAGAGAAAATTTATGAACTGGACCATTGTTATTGACAATATATGTGATGTTTGTCTGAAAGGTTTTTCATCTATGAATGAAAAGGAGAATTAATTACTGGATAGTTGGATCTGTGCAATTAAGTATTTAAAATTGGGTTTTTTGTGTGAAATCTTCTTTCATATAGTAATTAATATTCCTTTAAACTATCCATTATGTGTGTTTTATCATTTATTGGTTCAACATATATATGTTTATCTATTTAATTATTATTGAAAATAGAATTTATGTATTATATTACCTATTGCTATTATAAAATCTTGCATTCATAACATAATGATGTATGGATGTTAGTATGCCTTTAAGCACTTTTTGGTTAAAAGTGTATTTGGATATTTAAATTCATTGAAAATATTAAAGGGAGATGTACCTTAATTTAGAGGGGAACTAATCTTGATAGTTCACCCATTTATTGATTAACTTATTTGTTCTTGAGAGAAGGGTATGGAGTTAAAATAAAATATTTTTGTATAAAGACAAATTTGTTAGAGGATTTTTGTATGTGTATTATACTTTCAAAGTTTACTAGGTATTAACTAAAAGTAATGTTCCCACTTGACATATGATGAGTGATGAAGGCTTTGAAGATAAACATATATCACTCATACCATTTTAGGTGAGAAATGTGGGATTATAGGTAATATAAGAAATTATTGCATAAGTGTATAATGGCCCAAGCTCTTCAAAGTTTTAATACTATAATTCTTTTGGATAAAGTAATGTTATAGATCTATATATTCTTTGTCAACATTAAATTATAGTTTTCACGTTTTCTTGAGTTTAATATATATAGGTGTACCTAATGGTCTATGTGATTGACTGCATGTGATAGGGTTTGTAGTTTCACATTTATTCTTAAATGGTTCTAAAATTTTCCATCTTCATTATCTACCCCTTTATGAAGGTAAGGGTCAATCCTAGTGGGGAGGTGTGTGGATGACTGTCAATCTATAGCTAGAGGTAAATAACCCAGATGATGTTCTCCTCTTTACAACTGGTCAAAACCAATCTTGGATGCTTACTCATGGATAATAAATTATCTCAAGAGCTAATTTATATTTCTCAACACTACTTTTTTTAAAATCTTACATTTTTTTGTATCTTTTTACTAAATATTTTGGTAATATTTAATATTTCTTGTTAATATTATTGAACATTTAATGTTATATTTTATTTTCCATTTTAATGAACATTTATGTTATTTTTATTCCATTGTTTAATTTGAGTGATGAAGATTGATGTATATTTGGATATTGTATTTGATTTAGTGGAATCATTTGTATAATTCATTTATTGTTTATTATTTCTCTTATAAATCATATTTATCAACATTA
>JARHVA010001476.1:2552500-2607500 GCA_037957365.1 Torreya grandis | reverse complement strand
TCACTAGGGTATTTTCCCATCCCATTCCTAGTACATGTTTTAAGATGTGCATTCAGTGAGATTGATGTATTGACAATCCAATGCAAGAGAAAGCATCAATAATTGATAATGTGAAAAAATATTATGTGTATACACTATCATATACCAATATTTTTTTTATTTCCTTGTAACTTCTATTTAATGCAAAAATTTATCTAGCAATGACGGTTCTAAAAAGTCAAGATTCTAATATGACTAGTCAACAAAGCTCTTTGTCAAATTTTCTTTCTTTGAATGGGAAATAGTCGAGTTTAAATGTATTTTAGATATGTCTGAATCTATTAGGTTTTTCTCATCCAATAAATATCAACCACAAAGGTGAATAAATAGGAAGAATCTTGAACCAAGGATGGAAATTCAAATCAAATGTAGTTGTTAACTAATTAAAAAGATAATTAATGGATTTTACTAGCTATTTGGGCTTCTGCTAATCTATTTTTTCATATAGATCCTAAAATTTACTATTTTATGAGTGAATTACTAGGTTTGAGTGAAAAAATAATATTTGAATATTAAATCCAATCTCACTTTGTGTGGTTTATACCCATATGGGTGTAGGTACTCTTGGAAAAGCTCATATAATGTGTGGATGTGTTATGGAAGTGGATGTGGATTTTTTACGACTAAAATAATATTTAATTATAATTTTTAAATGTATGTGTTTAGGATTCTAGATAATTTTTTGATAAATATAAATATAAATTAAATAAATAAACTAAAACATGTTCAAATGAAAGTAAGCAAATAACTTTGCATGTAATCAAACAAAAATTAATTATTATTTTTCTTTCCAATCAAAACATTTATAGTTATTTAATTACCTAATAATATTCAATATAAATTCAAGAAAAAATATATTTTATTTTTTTATTTTCAATTTTATTCATGAAAATGAATTATTTAATAATACAATGCTAAAAATACCAAAAAAAAAAAAAAAAAAACATTTTTTATTTTTTGAGTGTTTAATACAAAGCTAAATTTAAATTAACTATATGCTTTTATAAATTTTTATTTTCAAATCTAAATGAATGTAAGATTGAAAATTAAATTATTTAAATAACTTTAGTTTTATGTATTTTATACTTTATAATGAAATCAAAACTTAAAAAATAAATGATATATTAATGAGATATGCAAATGTGAATGTAAAGTGTAATTGAAGCTATGGCCACTATGATACTCTTGATTGGTGTAAAACTATATTGTGGCTATATTTATATAAGGTCAAATCAATTTTTTAACATAAATATTCAAATATGTTATTTAAAATGAAGATAATATACATAATTTATTGGTATGGATAAATAAATTAAAAGAAATCTATTTAGAAGAAGTGACATACAAGCATTGTTTGTTGTAGGTAGATCTTCTATGTGCGTGAAACAATGAAAATTAGATATTTATATATATGAGAGGCTACATAAAATGAAATAAAATATGTAAAATTATAAGTAAATAAATAAATATATGGACTTATTAAATATTTAAAATGAATATGAGATTCACACAACAAATTTATTCTAGTCACTTAAAAAGGCAATAAATATTTCTTCATGAGGATCTATGGGTACAAAGGAAAAAGATATACAACTTCAATAATATTGCCTCTACATAATAGGCACAAATGTAATATATTCAAATAAATTCACACATGTAGATAAGTTGTGAATAAATTTAAATTCATAGAAACTCAAAATTTGTGAAATCTTGAATAAATGAAAACACACCCATGCACTTAGAAAGGAATAGGTCAACTATCTAGAAGCCTATATAGGATGAATAAAATAGGTTAAATATATGGATAAATCTTTCCCTAGAATTATAATATTTATTTTTTGATAGGGTAATCCAATTCAAAGTTTTTCTAACCACTAAAGTATACATGAAATAGTATTGTTTAGTCTTTGATTCTCTTAACAATTGTTTAATAATAAATCTTATCTAAGAAAACAATAGGAAAACTTAAACAAAGAAACCTCTAAATTTTAAGTCTTAATACTCATGATAAATCCTCTATGTATTTTCCCAATTTTAATCAAGTATATTTTTTATCATCATAAAGGATGTGAAAGAAACTAAATATCAAACAAGTTAAAGGAGAAGTAGCAATGTTATGGCTAACTTTAAAAAATCATAAAATGTAGGTTTGTCATTCACAATTTTTCTAATCTAATTTTAAACATAAATAAGTACATTTTTAAAATAATGGTAATGATGATTTAATTAATATAATTAATAGTAAATTTGAGTTAGTTATAATTTTATTCGATTAGTAGGGAGTTAATTAAAATGATGGGGATTTACATGGAGTAGTAGAACAAAAGCAGAGTTAAGGTATGGGTTTATTTTGATTTTATAATAATGGTGATAAAACTATGGCTTTAATAAAAGTGGTGGTTTTATAACTATCACAATAGTCACATAAATTAACATGGTGGTAATGTAACTAGCATAATGGTTTTTATATGCACCATGAAACTTCATGTTTGGGAGGTTCAAAGCCTTGTATTTTCATAAAATTGATATTTTATGAAATTTTGAAAAAGAATGAGGTAAAACTAGAAAATAAATTATTAGATCATGTTACATTTTTATTCATAGGGTTTTACATCATAAAAAAAAAAAAAATTAAAGATGAACATTTTGGGTGTGTACATATTTCTCCCTTATGGAGACACCCTATCATGAATTATGAAGGGTGATTTTCCTGATAAGAGAAAAACCCATTCAAGGGGATGGCTATAAAACTTTCATTTATTACCTATGTGGTGAGGCAAATCTAGTCATGACACATCCTAACCTAGAAAAAATAAAAATAGAATCAAGTCTAGTGTATTGAAGAGATTGAAAATGTACTATATAATTTAAACTTAAGATAAAAGTACTTAACAAACATGCAATGGAAAAAAACACTACATGACCTGACCCATCAAGGGGTGGAGCTCAAAACATGGATATTATGAAAACATGGGTTAGTACTCATATTAATTAATGTTGAGTAATTAAATTATGTGAGATAGTTTATTTAGTGAATAAATGTATTGTAATGTCTAGATAGTTAGGATTTTTTTGAGTTGTTAGTCTATAGGTAGATAGATTTTGAGTGATTCTAGGAGAGATATTTTGGGAGATAAAGTAGTTGGTAAATATTATTAAATATAGTATAAACATTACCTACATATTTTTAGTTATTTATTGAATAAATTTTTTATTTGAATCTAATTGAGTCCTAACTCTCTCTAGATATGGGTTTTCCCCATATTTGGTATCAAAGTTGGTTTCGAGTGAGACCTCTTTGACCTTTACCCCACTCATTTTTTTTAAACAGACTAAGGAAATGGGTAAGTATTTTAAAACACATACAACCCTATTACCTTGTCTATGCTTCATCCATTTATTTATTTTGGGTTGAAATAGTGTTAACAAAGGATATACAGTGCAAACCATGTATAAATCCCTTTATTCATTTGTTTATCCTTCTTGCATTTTTCAGTGGTATAGTAGTTTAGAACACATGTGAACCTGATGGAATTCATCATTAAATTAAATGTCCTACTTATTTCCATCTTGTTCACTCAATTTGTATTTTTCATTCCATTTTGTTCATAGTATTCATCCATAGATTAGGTATTTTAGATGATCTTGGTGTTTAATCAGATATGATCATTGTTTAGGTTTTTAGGTCTATTTTTTTGACATGTTTATGAGAATTTTTAACTAAAATCATTGGTGACCCAACTCTACCTCAAGCATAGCTTATTATTCTATAATGACTCAACCTCTCTTCACTAGTGGTGAGCTCTATCATCTAACTTTGTTTGGTGATTGATTGCATAGACCCCCATCTCAATTTTAATTAGATTCACCTCGTTATAGATATAGTACATGATATTAGATTGAACCTCCTTAGATAAAATATAGATAAGAAGTAGTGGATTGAGTTTATATGCCTCCACATTTCTTATAATGGTGATAACAATGAAAATATATAATTTTTTGGATTTATCTTGTTAAATTTCATTACATCAATCAAGTAACTCTTAGATTAAACTTGAGATCCTTTGGTTCCCCTTATATCTAGATATCCTTTAACAATCCCAAATCCAACTTGGCACCATTTTCACACTTAAAACATATAGCTTACATTTAGGTGAGTTCTAAACTTGGGTTTCATTAATCTTAATGGTGTATGGACTATATTAAAATTTCCTATCTCACCAATATTACACATTCCATGACATTTCATAACTTTATTGTATTCAATTTATCATCAAAATCCTACAACTTGGTCATATCCTCACTAGGCGAGGAAGAAGATAAGGTTTTTATTTTGTGTTTTTTTAGTTATTTCGTTATCTAGTTTTAGGTTTAGTATTTATGGGTTTATGTTTAACTTTGATTATATGTTAATTGTTTCATTTGTTTACATGTTATCAAATTTAGTTTTATATTATTTTATGTTTATTTATTTTAAGTATTTAATTATCTTATTTTATTTAGTGCTTGATTAATTTTTTTATTCATTAGTCTTGGGTCAGTATATGGTATAAAATGAAATAAAATAAATAGGTTTTTTATAAGTCTAGTTTGTGATTACTTTTTAAATATTTTGTTAATTTTAATATAATCATTATTTTTGTAAATCCAAAGTGTCAATAACTGCATAGTTGTCATTGTAAAATGGTTTAATTATGTAGTTTGTTATCACCAATCATCATTTTTCATTAGTCATAAGTTTTGAAATAAGCATTTAAAGGAAGTCATCAAGAAATCATGAACATCATTATTGAATGTAATAATCTTCTGATTTTTTAATGATGAATTATTTGGTGAGTCTAAAATCCATGTTTTAGGGGGTTTCATGTCATCCATGTGAGAAATTAGGGAAAGAATATTAGGAAAATATGGTTTCATACTAAAATTTGTTAATGGTGAGTAACTATATCATATGAGTAATTGCATTTAGTGAATAAATGTATTTTAATGTCTAGATAAATGGGAGAATCATTAGATTTTTTAGTCTATATGTATATATATTGTGAGTGATTCTATGACAGACATTTATGGGCGATAAAGTGGTTGGGAAAACTTCTAAAATATAGGAGAAACATTGAATATGTATATTTTTAATTATTTTTTAATGAAATGTTTATTTGAATCTAATTGATCATTGGCTCTCTCCATATAAATGGGTTTACCTATATTGGGGAAGATGCACCAATTTGAAAAAAATAAAAATAAAGATTAAAATGTAAGAGTAAATTATTTTTGGTAAATGTTATGAAAATAAAATACAAGGTTACTTACTATTTATATAAGGGGGAGGATATTACCTAGGTTTTCCATGTTGTCCATATATAAAAAACTCATGATCATGTCAAAGTACATGAAAAATAGAGCACACATAGTAAAATATTCTAAGAAAGATAATTTGAAAATAGGAAAAATAAATGAAAAGTTACTATAAATAGATTTTTGTTTAAAATTTGGAAATAATTTGACCTTACCCACTTTATAAATTTGATCTATGTCCCGAAATTGACTAAATATTAGACGTGGATAAGTGAAATAGAGAGTGTGAATAGAGGATGGAAGTAGTATGAATGGTAATATATGGGGCCAAACATAGGCCATTTTTTGTTCATTTTCCTCTAAATACCTAGGTGTCATGCCCAATTTTTTATCTTAAATTAAGCATGAAACAACCAAAAACACAAAAAACCAATCACATAAAAAAGATAATATAAGAATTTATTTTAATCATAACACACATGAAATCCCTACCACTAGCACCATTTGATAATCAAGTGCATTCCAATGATTATAATGTTAAAAGTATGATTAATTTAGTGAAGTACTATTGAACCCATTCATCGGCTTCCATCGAAGATAACTATTCTTATGACATTTAGATGGTTGTCAATTTAAACTAGTTCAAATATGATGTATATGACATCCACATGGAAGCTTTAGTAGATCCAAGGCCATGATATCTTTTCTTCATGCTCCTAAGTAATTTTATTTCCATGTGGTATCCTAATACTTACCTACTAGTCTGGTAAGATTTCACATGGCACCGTATAGCCCTGAGACTAAAGACTATGATGATGATGCAATGTGGAAAAATCCCACTAGCCTATTATCCTAGATTCTTTACCTTTAGCAAAAAATTTGATTAGACTACAAATAATTTAGATGATGCCACATGGCAACATCCCACTAACCCACTATCTTAGAGGCATTTTATTTTTATGATCAATTTTGAGATTATGAGACACTAGGATGATTCCATCTGTAAACATCCCACTTGGTCACTAGATTGAAGGTATACTTCTTATATGGTCAACTCTAGGATCACAGGTCATTGAGATGATGCCACATGGTAACATCCCACTTGCTCACTAGCCCAAAGGTAAGCTTCCTAAATGATCATCTTTGGTATCACAAATCATTGGGATGATGCCATGTGGAAACATATCACTCACCTACTAGCCTAAAGGCTTCATAATATGTATGGTCCTCTCTAAGATCTCAGGTCATTGGAATGATGTAATATGGAAACATCCCACTCACTCATTATCCTATCTCTAACTATATATCAAACCATAGTAAAATAACTCTTAGGTTAGTGGGATGATAACATGTGGCTTAATATAAACAACCTATCATAATTAATGAATTTGACTAAGGAAAACATTGAAATATTAAGGCCAAAGTGAGTAATCAGATAAGGGGAAAAGACTGTAGAAGTTTCTAGCTAATTTTTTTTTAATTCAAGTCACTATGTAAAGGAACACAATGAATAACTAAGATAAGTGTTGTCCAAGTAAAGCTATGTAGGGAACTTATTTAGTAGATAATACAAGTTATACACAAGGTACCCTACCCAATCAACTATAAAAAATCTTGAAACAAAAAGGCAAAACAATTATTTAGCTAAGGAAAAAATTCAAGAAAAGAACATTAGTGGATATTAATGTAAGATAAATTACCATATAGGATACTATCAACCACAAGATATATTTAGAGATACAAACCTAAAAATGGGTTAATGCATACAAATAATGCCAAAACTAATCATTTTAACAAACAACAAAATTACAAGGCAAAGTACATGAATAAAGTTCTTGGATAGAGGCTGACAGGTTAAAGCAAAGGAAAATCTTACTTGTTAAAAGTATATTTTCATTAATTCATATGAGAATAAGTATGCCTTCCTCAGAATGTATCTACTAAGCTAAATAAACTTGAATTCACTTTGATTGACATGACTTGACACTAAACCAATACTATCATTGATTTAGTCAACTATTGAATAATAGCAAGGCAATTTACTCTATCTATCATAACTTAAGGAAATTTTCACTTATATGAGTTGATGAATCTATTCTTTAGAATATAATTCTTTACAAGTTAACACATAGATCATTTAGTCCATTAAGGCTGAGAGGTCAAATAATACATTTATTAAGGTGTAGAAACACTAGACAAACCTAAGGTTGGATCCTTTTTATAGTATTACTATATATCTGAGCTCTATAATCTCTTATTTTATAATGAGATGGTCTTGATATAGGGAAGGTTTACTGTAGATATCTTACTTAACTAAAAAACTAAAGGAAATATTTTATAGGATAACTTCTCTTAACCAAATTAATATCAATCTTAACTTTATTTCAACAATCTATATTGTTATTCCCAGTAACAATCTCCTAGCTAGTTATTTTAGTTTCAATCATAAGATAAGTCTAATTTAATAATTCACATCTCA
Source organism: Torreya grandis (assembly GCA_037957365.1). Classification (NCBI taxonomy): domain Eukaryota; kingdom Viridiplantae; phylum Streptophyta; class Pinopsida; order Cupressales; family Taxaceae; genus Torreya; species Torreya grandis. The sequence continues at coordinate 2,599,687 of JARHVA010001476.1, read as the reverse complement.
TTAAAATCATGAATAGAGACAAAAAGATTAGTGATAAGCATATCATAACAAGGATTTAATCAAGTGAATCGATTTGTCTTAATTTATTAAAGATCCAAACTAGATAACAAATATTTCCTTTCATAATGAATTCTTCCTAAGGATATATATACATAATGACCAAAACACCTTCAACAATGTTTGACATCCTCTCTCAAGCATTTGTTTTCCATAAGAAGGAAAGCTCATCTCCTAAAATTTTGTAATCATTAATATGATGATCTAAATACCCTCAAGTTTAAGATACCCAACTTAAATAATGATTTTATCTTTTGTAAAAGGCAAGGATGGATATCTAATCAAGGGTATCATAACACAAAGGAATAACCATGCACCACCTATAATTATATTCCCAATTCTTTCCCATAGTGAATCTAGTCCTAAATACATGATCAAAAGGTATTCAAATCATCATTCAAGTGAATCAAATAATTCAAGAATATAAATCAATCATGATAGTACTTATAACATAATAAGGCCCACTAAAATATTGGAGTAGCAAAAGGATGTCTCACTTTATTACTTCATGCCAATGGTCATGGAAGAGTATAATAACCTACTGTCATGACCAGCATGGGAGTACTTCAATAGATACCATCATGACATCCAATTAAGGGTCAAACAACCTTTCCTAGGTCCTAATGGGATAAGTAATACATGGCAGCTAATACACAACCATGAGCAAACAATCAAACAAATTGAATAAACCAAGTAGTCTTAATCTCTTGAAATCAAGAAGATCAAACATAGAATAAAATCATTTCACTCATAATGAGTAACATAAACATAGTTTGTTAGGAAGCCCACCTATTGACCTTTAGACCCCCTGGGTGTTATCCTCCACTTTTCCAAACTCATCTATCTTAACCTATGGTTCTTATTTTCTACTTATCCTTATCTTATTATACATATAACTTATTTTTGAATTATATAAATTCCTAAACTAAGGGATTCCAACTCCTATTTATTGGCATCTCAAGATCAATCAACCACTAGCCACTTTCTAACCCATTCATCATTAAGGGACCTTTTTTTAATGCTCAATTAAGGTACATGGTGGCTCTTGCAGACTTTTATTATTACTTCCTAGGTTTACTACCTCATTTACCACTTGATCTTAGACTAAGGAAAATAATGGAAGATATACCAATTGAACACTAAACATTCTATACATTGGCTACAATATCTTTAGGTCAGGCAAAAACAAGTTTCACCAAGTATTCTTAAAGGTTTTATGCCTAATATAACCATAAATGTACTAGGTGGAAGACTACATAATTGATTACTTAACATAGGTTTATGAAACGTTGAGTTGAAATTATTTAGTGATAAAACCATGCTTAACATAGTATCTTTGATTCATAGTCCCTTTTTCTATTCTTACACACTTATTACATGTATGAAATTCACTATCTTAATAGCCAAGGCTTGAGATCATAAGAATGATAGATCATTTACTTAAACCAATGTAATTATCTTTCCTATTAATTCCTAAGGTCATAAAGTGGGGTCAGTATAACACCTAGTAAAATCATAATTGTGATGTCAACATAAGGAAATAATTTAAGCAATACTTATCCAACTCTTACCATTTACATGATCCACTCACATTGAAATAGACAATATTAAGGAAGTATCACCATTGATTTAGCATATTCACATTATTTTCTCATGAGGGTCTTTATATTCTCCCCCACTTAAAAATGGAATAATCCTTGATGTTGGAATACTCTATTCTTTCAGCAAGGCTTCTAAGTCCACTTTATTATTGAAATACCATTCTAAATGATCTATGTGTCAATAAATATGTATGTGGCCCTCAAGACATCATTCCACCAACCAATATCCACACATAGAATAAAGAGACAAAAATAGTTGATACGTCAAGGGACCTCAAGACATTGGTCCACTAACCAAGCTGATGCATAAGGTGAAATAAATATTTGATACACTAGGGGACCTCATGACATTAGTCCACCAACCATTCCAATGCATAGAGTGAAATAAATAATTGATATGCAAACAACCCTAAGAATGTCAAAGTGTAGAATGTAAGAGCCAATCGATGTGCATATGTCCTTAGGAATGTTGATGGAAAAATGGCCCTAGGCATGTCATAGCATAAAGAGTAAGATATATTTGATGCACAGATGAACCCAGTCATGTTAAAGTGTAAAGAGTAAGAGATAGTCAATACATAGATGGCCCTAGGTATGTCAAAGTGTAAATATTAAGATATAGTTGAGACGTAGATGGCCCTAGGCATGTCAAAGTGTAGAGAGTAAGATATACTCAATGTAAAAATGGCCCAATGTATGTTCAAGCATAGATAGTAAGATATAATCGATGTGTAGATGGCCTTAGGCATGTCATATCACATAGAGCAAGAGATAGTCAATAATATATGTTTCAAACTACTTATTTTCCCCTAAAGTTACCCTAAGCAACATATATGAGCATTCTAAAGCATGAACCAACATGAACAATCATCACAATAACTTGAAGAAACATCATCTAATCATGTAAGTGAAAAATCAATAAAATAAGACAAAGTAGTCTCAATAATGAAATCAAATACATCTAAAATTAATCAATCAATTTCATGATTAGCCTTTAGCTTGAAACATTCAAAATCAAGAAGAAAACAATGTTGGTTTCCAAGAAATATAAACAAAATCTTAGGAAACTTAAATTATTTTTGACAAACACATTTAGAAAAAATAAGATCACAATATGATCACTATATGACTAATGAATCACTCAGGGGGAAAAGGAATAAAGTAAGAGGGCATCAATGATCCACTATCCAACCAAATAGTCAAAATATGTCATGACTTAGGGTATATGTTCCACTGACCATTAATAAAAAAATTATTATGGATTTAATTACCACTTTATCTTATTGAATTCATTGTTATTCAACTGTGAGTAACAACATGTAAGATGACACTACACCACTACCACTACACACAATGACAATATAAATTTTATGAATAACAAGTAGGAGGGGACTATGCCACTACCATTACATAAAATTATTCTATGAAGTAACTAGTACCTTGTGCCTTTTAGAAGACATACATATAGTTAGTCTGTATTAACCACCTACCATGGTCTAATTTGGCACTAAAATTAGGCCTTACCTAATTTTAACATGAGAATTTAGACATACTGCCACTTGTAATTAGGTCAGACCTATATGTTTAGACATAATTTTTATGGAAAGATATACTCAAGGTTATAATTTCAAGAGAAGGGTACCAACATGGTCACCTCTTTTGATTCTTGCTTCTACATAGTGCCATACAAGTGCTCAATGTAGTTAAGCATTTAGGATGTTAGATAATTTCTTATCACAAGATAAATAATAATACCAAATACATTTATTCATGTTACTAGCACATAAATTCTCTTGAATTCAACATGATAGCCAAATCTTTTAATATACATGATATTCAACATCTAGTGGCATCTTTGGTGGATCCAAGTCCATGTTATATTTTCTTCATGCTCCCAAGGACTTTTCTTACCATATGGCATCATCCCAATGGTCCATAATCCTAGGGTCATGGATGATATGTAAAATGTTTTCAAACTAATAGGTAAGTAATTTTATATGATTACCTCAAAAATTAGAAAATCACTCTAAAATGATAACTAATAAAATGAAGAAAAAAACATAAATTTACAAAATAGTATACAAAATAAATCAAGAATGGAAAATTCAATCAAAAATAGGTTTAAGCTTAGGTTGTGATCTTATTCACTTCATGATTCTAAATCTACCTATGTGTTTCACCTTCATCATCACATGCCTACTCTTCTTACCAGCCTAAATTGTATTGAGGAAACACTTGAAGCCATGTCGAATAAAGACATCAACTTTGCCTACCCTAACATAAATATAACAATGATAAATTAATATAATGATTAATTAATCAGTTTAACTCAATCTAAAGCAATACCAATGTTATCAAAATGATCAAATGTCCATAATACATTGTCAACATTACATAACAGTCTAAAACAGGGTCATGATCATAATTTTAGGTAGGCTTTATCATGATATCCACCTTATCATGCCCATTTTTTCTCTAAAAATAAGAATGACAACTAAAAAGATAAATAACCAATCATATACACATAAACAAACACAATAATGAGTGTTAATCATAACACACATGCAATCCCTACCACTACCACCATTCCATAATTACACACATGCCACTAATTAAGAGGTCAAAATCATTATATATTTATCCAAGCACTATTGAGCCCATTTATTGGCTTGCATATAAGATAACTATTATTATGGCATTTATATGATCATCAATTTAAACTTAGTAAAAATCTAACACATATGAAATCCACATGGTAGCTTTGGTGTTTATAAGGCCATGCTAGATTTTCTTTATGTTCTTGAGGACTTTTCTTACTGTGTGGTATCCTACCACTTACCTACTAGTCTGAAAAACTTTCATGTGGCATATAAAGCCATAAAACTACAAACTATCAAGATGATACCACATGGAAACATCTCATTAGCTAGTTATCTTAGAGGGTTTGCCCTCTACATATAATTTGATGGGAATTTGAAGTATTAGGATGATGCCACATGGTAACATCTAACTAGAACACCATCCTAGAGGTAAGATCCTTATACAATCAACTCTTGGACCATGGGTTACTAGGATTATACCATGTGGTAACATATTAATTACATGTTATCCTTGAAGAAGGATTCCTATATATTCAACTCTAAGATCATGGGTTGTCAAGATAATGCCACATGAAAACATCCTACTTGCCCAATAACCCAAAGGTAGGCTTCTTATATGATCTTCTCTAGGATTATGGGTTACCAAGATGATGCCACATGGAAACATCCTTCTTACCCACTATCTTAGGTGTTTCAAACTCTATATAGTCCTCTCTAAGATCATAGGTTGTTGGGATGATGCCATTGGAAACATCCTAATCACTTTCTATCCTAGATTCAACCATATGGTAGAATAAATTGACATCACTCCTAGGTTAGTGGGATGGTGACATATTCCTTCCTTTGAACCACCCATCAAAATTTTCAAAATTAGTTAAGGAAACTTTCAAAATATAAAGGCCAAAGTGCATAACTGGCTAAGGTAAAAAGGCCAAGAAAGGTTCCAACTAAAAAAATATATAAGGTAAAGCACTACATAAGTGAACTTTAGGAATGGATAAGATAAATTTTATGCAAGCAAATTTACGCAGGGAACTCATTAAGTAGTTAAGGGTTTACTACACAAGGTAACTTGCCCAATCAACTACGGTAAATCTCTAAACAAATTACCAAAGCAATTATTTAACTAAGGAAAAAATCCATGTAAATAAGCTCAGTGAATGGTTAAGGCTAGATAACTTCTTATACAAGCAATTACTAACTGTAAGATTATAATCAGAAATCCAAACCTAAAAATGGCTTAAGGCATAAATAAAATGTTAAAACCATTAATTTTATAAAATGACTAAGATACAAGCCAAAGTCCATGAAGAAATCACTTGGATGGAGGATGATGGGTTAAATCAAAGGCAAATCTTGCATGTTAATAGTTTTTCACCATTGACACATCCAAAACTGGGTATGCCTTCCTTAGAATATCTCTACTAATCTAAGGAAGTTTAAATTCATTTTAATTAACACAAATTGACACTAAACCAATATTATCATTGGTTTAGTCTATTGTCAAATGATCTCAAGGAAATTTAATCTATCCATAATCACTTAAGGAACTACTCAATTCTATGAGCTAATGGTTCTATTATTTAGAATATTATAATTTATTCATTAATACATAGATCCATTTACTTTATTAAGGCTGAGAGGTCAAACAATGCATTTATTAAGGTGTAGAAACACTAGTCAAACCTAAGTTTGGAGCCTTGTTTTAGTATTACTATAAATATAAGCTCTATAAGATATTTTATAATGAGATGTTCTTGTTATAGGGAAGGTATACTACATATATATTACTCAACTACATAAATTAAATCAACTCTTCCATAAGATAACTTCTCTTAACTAGAATAATATCAATCTTTAGTTTATTTTGACAAGATATATTGTTATTTCCAATAACAATATCCTAGTTAGTTATTTGAGTTCTAATCATAAGATAATTCTGATTCAATAAATCACATCTCATTTAGATCATGAATAGAGACACAAGGCTTATTTATAAGCTTCTCATAATAAGGATTTAATTAACTGAATAAATATTTATATGTTTTTTAATGAGATAAACCGGCTAAGTAATATTTCCTTTCATAATGAATCCTTCTTAAGGATATATATACATAATAAATACCATTTATTTACATCTAATATTTTAAAAGAGGTTAAATAGAAGATAACAAAAGTCTTTACTCTTACCTACATCATTGAATAGAAGACTACCTTTCACAATAATATTACAAGTAGGTTGGCTGATAAGAAAATTAATAGTATATAATATTTCATCCATTTATTTACATAACAAGAAGTAGATCTCTAGGATTGATTAATTAATGGAAGTACCAAGTAGTCTTTAATGGCATTCATTATTTACTCCCAAGCATATGTTGGCCATAAGAAGTAAGTCTCACTACCCAAACTTTTGTCATCATTATGTTGCTACTCTATACACCCTCAAGATCTAGAATCCTAACTCTGAGCATGATTGTATTACTTATCAAAGTTAAGGATGGTTATTTAAGTAAGGGTATCATAACATAAGGGAATGACCATGTACCACATATATTCCTATTCCCAATTCTTACCCAGAGAGATTCTAGTCCCAAACACATTATAAACAAGCATTCAAATGATCATGCAAGTGAATAAAAACATTCAAGATTATAATTCAAGTATGAAATTACTTATCACATAATAAATCTTACTAAAATATTAGAGTATCAAGAGGATGTCTCACTATATTACTTCCTTCCAATGATCATGAAATATTTGAATAACCTAAGTCCATATATAACATGAGAGGAATTTAATAGCTATTATAATTATGTTGAAGTAAGGGTCAAATAACCGTTCATAGGTCCTCAAATGATAATCACTACATGGTGACCAATGCACAAACTTGAGAAAACAATCAAAAATGTAGAATAAACTAAGTAGCCTTATTATTCTAAAAGAAAGAAGATAAAACAAAGAATAAAATCATTTCATTTCCAATGAGAAACATAAACATGAGTTATTATGAATCCCACCTATTGACCTCTAGACCACCTGGGTGTTACCCTTTATTTGTCCATACTTGACTCTTTTAACCCATGGTTTATATCTATTGATTCTCCTCTTATACTACGTCTAAATTCTTTTCAAATTGGAAAAAATTACTCATCTAAGGGGTTTCAAATCCTATTTATTGATGTTTTAATATTAGTTAGCCACTATCCAATTTCCAACCCATTCCTCATTAAGGTACAGTCTTTCCTATGTTTAATTAAGGCACACGACAACTATTTTAGACTTTTGTGGTTGCTTCCTAGGTTTAGTACCTCTTTTCCCACTTGATCTTAGACTAAGGCAATCAATGGAAGATATACCAATTAGATAATAAACATTATATATTTTGTCTACAAGATATTTAGGTTAGGTAATAATAAGTTTCACTAACTAGGCTTAAAGGTTAGTTGCCTAATCAAACACTACATCTACTAGTTGGTGAAATATGCAATTAAGTGGAACATTCAAACCAATGTAATTTTATTTCCTATTAAATCATAAGGTCATTAAGTGGGGTCAATATAGCACCTATTGAAAGCATTGTGTTAATTATAATCTAAGGTAATAATTCAATCATGGTTTAGCCAACTCTTAGCATTTGAATTATCCACTCACCTTGCAACCAACACCACCAAGGGAGTATCACCATTGACTTCGCATAGTCATATTATTTGATCATGAAGGTCCTTACATTGGGTTTGATATATTTTATTTAAAAATCATTTAGGAGAGGTAAAATTCAATGAATTGGTATTAAAAATGTTTATCTTAGATAGATGATTATCAAAATGTCAAAAATATAGTTTTTTAAGATTAATTTTGAATATTTTCTATTCATTTTTTAGATTTTGGGTGTACTAGATGAAATCATCAATTTCAATAAAACTTGTATGCAAACACCAAAAAATAAGCATTCAAAACTATAAATTTAATAACTAACATGAGAGTTGAAAAACCTTTGGTCTACATGTAATGATGGTTAAGCAATAGTTATGATGGATACATGAATTTCCCTATTGATTAAAAACTACTAGTCTACATGGACCAACAGTTATGTTATTATCATGATGATGTGGTAGTTTTAAAACCTACAATATACATGGAATGATGCCTGCATAATTTTCATAGTGGTTAAAAATTTATCTTAATTATTGATAAATTGCCATTTTATCTATATCAATGGTTATACAATTATCATGATAGTTTATTAACCATTGTGGAGAATTTGTAACAACCTCTTTTATATATAAATGGGTTCTTCAAAACAAGGGTTAGGATTACTTATTAGCAGATATAACTTATCAATATTTGTTCTTATGAATCTAGGGAGAATATCTAATATGAATTCATGATAGAGAGCAATATTGGTTACCCTAGGAGATGGCCTTATTGACCAGTGAGGAGATTTAGTAGGTAGTTAGGAATGGGATATGTTAGATTGTATAGGTGGGGTTAATTTACTAAACAATTGGTTTTTATGAAACTTATTTACCTCTTTTTTTGCCAATCAAAACATATTTTGGTTTCCATAGGTGTTATGTGAGTGGATTATCACCATTTCAGATGCATATAATATCATTGGGTTACATATGATGGGGAAAACATTGACTTTTAGTAATGTCATAAATAACACATATTATAAAATATTGGATTGGTGATGGGTAGGTACCCACTATGGGTCATAAATAGGGTATTTATTCAGATTGAGAATAGAGGAATAATATCCCCAACTTATGCAAGGTAATCATTGGATGTTGGCCTCACATTTCATTGGGGAAAAGAGTATAAATAGACTATTTTATTATTGGTAGTTTTTCATCAAGGATATTAAGGATCCCAAAAGGTGAAATGCTTGGGATTAGGATGTTTTAGATAAGATGTACATGGAAATGTATATGAAATCACATTTAGCTAAAATTTATTTGAGACATATGAAACTGATGATGTATTGGGTGTATGATAACATCAGCCCCTATCATAGGGAAGTTGGTATAGTTATTACATGGTCCATTAAAATATCAAAATATTATAACATGACCTAATTATATATGTGATTACCCATCCCTATGTTGGGAAGGGTATATTATGGGGTGATTTGGGGATAACCTTGATGGATTTTAAGACAAACATGTAGGTTAGAGATATGATGGGGGATATAGAGACTCCCTTGGTATCCATATTATCTCATTAGTTTGGTCTCTATTTATAGGTGAATCTTCTCATTCCATAAGTAGTCCATAATGGGGGAGAAAGAGATTAAGGATGCTCATCTTTATCATGGTAGCCACTGGCATATAGAGAATACTATCAAGGGGTATATGTGGTAAGAGAGGATGATGGGGAGATATTCCCCAAGAATAGTATAATATGTTGGGTAAGACCTAAGTGTAAGGTGGATCTTGGAGAGGATATTAAAGTGGGTAAAATGTTTCATAGTAGTAAGGGGAGGATGAGGATAGGCTCATATAGTAGGAATATATATTTCCCAATAATATTTATTCACAAAAAGAGGAGGACAAGATCTAGATGAGGTTTAAGTAGAGGCTTAGCCTAAATGGGGAAGATATGGAGGATCAAGAGGTATAAAGGAGATCAGATGACAAGTCTAACCCAAATTGGTAGGAAGGGGATCTAGCTAAGTTTACTAAAAACTTTACTTTTCTAATTTTTCCATTTTTTCATTTTATATTTTTTAAACTCGATATCTAACCTAAGTGTGTCTACATGTGGTGTTTTTTATACTCTACAATGAAGTGGAGGAGGATAATATAAGACACATGTATCAACTTGTTCCATGTTTTTATTGGTATGAGTAGGGATGCCCTTCTTGTTGACCCTAGACTACCTATTGTCATAAGATGACATGCATTCATATTTTTTGCAATAATTCATTGGGCTTGGGAATTGGCATGATGAGGAGAGAGTATTTTTTCACTAAATTCTTAAGTAAGACCTTAGGAGAAATTTTTGGAGTGAGAAAAAATAATTCCTATTCTAACAAGAAGACCAAAGGAGTAGAGGGATATCATACTAGTATCAATGGTATTTAATATAGGACTCAAAAGGATCCCACAACATTGTGCATTAGATGGATCCTATATGGGGTTGTTAGGATTACATCTAAAGGATATACCTAGTTGTTAGTATTAATATTATTTTTTTATTTTTTGTCTTTTTTTACCATAATTTCCTTCTTAATGTGATGGTGATTTATATAAAAATTGATGTGTGCACGTGTTTAATCCATGTGGTTTCAATATTATTTAGTGATTATTAGTATGTTTAATCTTTTCTTTTTAATTTTATGAATTGTATATGGCTAAGAATATTTGATATGTCATTGATCTAATGTGGTAATTTATTTAGAAATTTTTATTTAGTGATGTTTAACAAAATGTATGCCACATAATTAAATGATTTTTTATAGAGCACAAATGTGTTATCAAGCATTTTTCATGTAACATTCAAGATATTTTATTCATATTGAAAGTAGAAATCAATTTTGAGTGGGGAGTGAAGGGAAGAATATGATGATGTAATGATGAAGTGGAAGGTCAACCTATCAAAATGTCATAATTGATTAAAATATTGATCTTAGTTTATACCAATTGTAGGTTGAGAATACTTCTTCCTTAAGATTTAATTTTTTAATAGGGAAAACCCCATATATAGAAGGAAAATAAGCTCAATTGGTTTCAAATCAACATTATTTAATTCATACTGGTAGGAACACTTATGTAAAATATTTGGTACTATTCTCTTGGAAAAAAACCTTACATATATATATATATATATATATAAAATTCACACACACACACACACACACACACACACACACACACACACACACACACACACACACACAATTCCTATCTTATTTATTACTTTCTACCCTAGAATCTCTAAAAATCTCATACTTTAATCTAATTATTACTTCATGTAACAATCACTTGCACCCACACACACACACACACACACACACACATAATTCCTATCTTATTTATTACTTTCTTCCCTAGAATCTCTAAAAATCTCATACTTTAATCTAATTATTACTTCATGTAACAATCACTTGCACCCAATATATTATTATCTCCACATTATTATTTTCACATTCACACTTACATATATTTAATTATCCCTTATAAAAATAGAATGAAACATTAATTCTTAAAACTCCTCCTAGTGATAACACATGTGAATTAAAATCCCCCCCCCCCCCCCGCAAAAAAAAAATGGATGTTGGGTTCACCTAATAATGTGTCTATTTATAAGAAATGAATATATTAAATTGAGAATAATCGTGCAAGTTTTATTGACATTTCTAATTTTAATATAGGCTTATTTAACACTTTTGACACATACAAAACTAAATTATTTACAATTATAATTGTATTAACAAGAATCAAACTATTTATAGTTATGAATACTACTTATTTTTAAAAAAATATGTTTGTCTTAATGAAATGAAAATAATACTACTAACATTGACTATAGAAAATGAACTACAAGACCTAAAAATCTAATAAACAACCTAGCTAAATTGAAATAAGTATTAAATATAAACTCTAAAATATAAAAATATTATATAAAAACACATATAATAATGATTATATAATAAAATAATAAAAAACTATAATACATTAAATCAACCTATCAACCATACAATAATGTTTAAAACAAGTTTATAGACATCACAAAAAATCAACTAACACAACCTAACCAAACATATTAACATTAATAACACACAAATTTAAACCTAAAATTTAACATTAAAACTAAAATTCATCACATAAAAAAAGACCTAAACACTTAACATAAAAATATAAATTAATTCAAAACATAAACCTAAATAGATAACCAAACAATGACAATTTTAGTGGATGATCCAATTTGTCAAATAGAGGTTTGATATGTCAATTTTGTGTATATTTATTAGGTTATGTATGGTTGATTCATCATAAAATTAAAAATGGAGATGATAATTTTATGAGATTGAATACTTAAATAAATATTTGAGTCAATTAGCTTGGATGAAGTTGAGTTGATTAGGATCGCTCAAGACATAATATATTAAGTGTAATGTAGGAAAGTTATTATGGATGTGAATGAGGATTTATGCATTATGTGACATTATAATTTGAGTATGAGTTAGTTATCTATGAAATGAATAAATATGAGGATTTGAATCAATGGTGATCCAAATATGTCAATCTGTTATGCCAATTAGATCTTGGATTTGAGCTAACACATGATGTATCCTACACCTAAGCCAATATAAAATAATATAACCAAGGTTTTGATGAAAAATACGAATAAGGTAGATACAAGGAAGAATATAATTCAAACTTGAACATAAAATTAAAACCCTCAAACATATATATAATTATGAACTTAATGGTGGTACCCTATGTAAAAATGAGAGGGGGAAGAGTATTGACATATATATATATATATATATATATATATATATATATATTGATCTAAATGTATAAATACATCCTTATATACTTTTTATGGATATTTTGGGGTGCCTTATACCTAGATAGATATGGGTGCTGACTCTTAAATCTCTATAGATATCTAAAATATTGTAGAGAGTCTAGTCCCCTCCCCCTCAACCATAGATGTTAAAAATGAATCAAATATATAAAATAGAATATATGTCATGTTAAAAATTGAATTTTCCATCCCTTAGGAAATAATATATATAACCTAGTACATATAAAAGATAGAATATTAGAAATAAGTGTACGAGATTATGTATCAATACTCCCTTCACTAGTCTGATGGTTTGTACAAACTATATAATGTGTTTTAATTTTTGTATTATGGAATAAAAACTATGAAAAAAATGGAATGAAGACCATGGATATAATGTAAAAATTAGATATTGTAAATTAGATTATAATTCAAATTAATTATGAATGCCAAAAAGATTGCACATTGTTTTCACTAATAGACCATTGACATAACTTTATAAGGGTGGACAAACAAAGCAAAGATATTTTCACCTGATTTGTAATACATAATTATTATGTCATATTAACATAAATAATATTTGTTTTTGAAGAATATATGAATAGAGAGGTATCTCAAGAATCCTACTATGATACCAAATGTAGGGAAACCCCCATTTCTAGAAATAACATAACCTCAATTGGGTTCAATTCAATATAACTAAATTCATAATGATAGGAGCATTTATACATAATAGTTGGTCATATTTTCTAGTAAACCTACCTAATATGTAGCTCTCATTCCTATCTTAACTCCTCTTTTATTCCCTAGAATATATAAAAATATCATATTCTAATGTGATTGTTAATTCACCTAATAATCACTTACACCCAATATAATATTCTCTCTAAATTATTACTTTCAAACTCACACTTACATATATTTAATATTCTCTTACAAACATATAATGTATTTTTATAATATATTTTTTTGAAATAAGAGGCTTAGAAATACAATAAGTTTATAGGATTCCTATAAACTTATATCAAAATATGACCAAACATGGAAATATTGATGAAGTGGAAGGCTCTCTTTTTAGCACAGGCTACTAAGCAATCTTTTCTAGATGTTTGACTTTAAAACTTTTGCATTTCTTTGATTTTATTTATTTTTAATAAAACCCTCTATTTTTAAGGCCATGAAACTAAGAGTAATCTAAGTCTCATTACCATATTTTAAACATAGGTGAGTAGTGAGATATCCCTTACTATTATCCCCACACCACCCATCTAGGAAGCTGTGAGGGCTCAACACCAAAAATTAGTAAATAAAGTGATTTAGGATTTTTATTTTGCTCATATTTTTTATTATCTTTGATTTTTCTATGTTTCACTTTATAATTTATATTTTTTCTTATTATTTTATTATAGGAAGGCACTTACTTCTAAGACTTAATTCCATGCAAGTAGTAAGATGCAGGGACTCATTACTAAAGACCAAGGTAGGTGCATAAGGTGACCTAGCTAAAGTATGATAAATATTATCTTAAGGAGAAATAGAGAGTAAATATTCCATGAGGGAGCTTATAGACTAGGTTATAGACTAGTGCATATAAGAGTCCATAATTTTTTATAAATAGGGCATACAATACTTGTAAGGACTAAGATAAATCTTCTACTCGAAGATTATTTCAAAATAAATTTTCCATAAAGGGGTTAAAGTTTAATAATTTAAATGTGATAATATTTTTTCATAATGATATTTTCTCCAAGTGAATGTATAAATAAATAGTTACCTAGTCAAAATAATTAAAATGCATGAACAATAAAAATGATAATACAATGATATTAATGAAATGAGGATAATTTGGAATATATGTAGTGTATATGTAATAAAATTTTAGGTGTAAATAATTTATAGATTTATAAATACCATTACTACTTGGAGTGAAAAAATGAAAGGCACCATTTATAAAATATTTTGTTGCTAGATACAGACCTAACTAATTGGGTCTAAACTTGAAACCTTCACATTTATTCTTATCAATTCTATTTTTAAGTCTTATTACTAGGTGTCTAACATGAATAAGGAATTCATGAATATTATTATTATAATTTTGACACATATAGGTTTTTTAAACCTCATGATTTTTAGTATTATTATGATATTTTTTATCAAATATTTATAGTTAAGTAAGATGTCAATCTCTATACTCTTCTTTGCCCAAGAGACCATAGAGGGAAATGTAGAGGATTTGAATTTATACTTATAACTATAATACAACCTTTTCATTCATTCCCAAATGATAGTTTACCCCATCATAATGGAGCATCCATTGATTATTTGATGGGAAAGGATCATGATGCTCCTGATGGAGTATTTTTTCATTCTCAAAAGTTTCTAAGATGAAAATATATATGATTTTTCAATACCAAATCAATGCCTCTAAACCTACAGGTTTTTTTGGATTATATGTCTCAATCTTATGTGGGTCAATGTGAAGTACGGTAGGTTTATCTTAATATAATATTTTTATAGTTTTAACTATTGATTTCATGGAGATAATTATCAATATCATTGGTTTGTTCTCAACAATTTATGTTGCCTATTATGTGAATTTAATTGATTTATAATTGGGTTACTCACCTAATGTATATTTTAATATTTCAAATTTTTATTTTAGAAGACATTTATTAATTTTGATAGGATATTTTTATTTTACAAGAGGATGAGGTTTAATTATTTTATTTATAGGTAAGATATAGTCAATATAGATCCCCATATTTTTCTTAAGACTAGTTTCATATACACTTAGGATCACCTTGAATAATGAAACCTTTCTAAAATTCAAAAACCTTACCTCTTGAAATAAATTTGTAGGAGAGGTCTTCATTCTATGAATCTATTTCCTTACTAAGATCATCTTTTATATTATATCCTCATCCATAACATAGACCTTAGTGAGAAATTTTTTAAGTCCCAATGTAATAGGTAGAATTATAGTTCCAATGGAATAATATTTTAGGTTGGCATAACATTGAAGTGTGTTTCTATTTGATTAAAAAATATTTCACCATAATCCATATATTGGATAAATGATAAGAAGACTATATTAACCATAACCCCATTATCAACTATGGCCATTTTAACACAATATTTCTAAGATCACACTAGTATATACAAGACAATATCTCCTCTACAATCCATACCAACATCATAAGATAACCATTTATTATTGAATAAATACCTATCATCCATAAAATTTTGTATAATGTGTACATATATATTGATGTGGTTTATTTTAACTTCATGTTGTGAGGTAATTATGGCCATATAACCAAGAGATAGGGCATAAAAGACCACCAAACTATGTGTATAAGATTTATTCATTAAGTAAATGAATGGAATTTAGCAAAAGGTATTTTTAAGATATAAAACAAGGTCATAATACCCAAACTCATCTCATAAAGAATTCATCATAGGAGGTGTATTTACTAATACATCATGGTGTGAGTAATGATATTATATTCTTCATCAGTTTCTATTTATGCCAAACATATGATTCTAGTCTTCCATTGAGGACTAAGGCAAGGGATGATATCAAGATTTACTGAATCAATAGTCTAAGATTCCATATCGTGGGCTAAAAAATATCATATACTAGCTAGGAAATATGATGGGTTAATTATTATCATTTAGGTAATAGTATATGATAAGATTTATAAATACCTATAAATGGTGTTTTTGGAGATAGTTTTTATATATTCATAGATTACCATTTTTTTGTGTTATAGGTCTTACCTATAAATGTTATGAGTTCCCATTTGAACTTATAAAGAATATATAAATGAACCATTTATACTAATCCTTAGGGATTATTTTAATAAACTTATTATATTATATATAAGTATCATGGCTCCTAACTATATGAAATTGGTAATAGACATTGGGATCATAATCCCTTGGTATTCAATTTTGCTTCTATTATTTGAAGCATTGGGTATAATTTTTTTGTTGATTTTTATTTTGTTAAGGTTATTTATTGTTAGAGTATAGGTTCTAATTTACATGTTTGAGTATTTTTTATACTATTTTTTGTGGTTATGTGTAATTTAAATCTATAATATGGAAATCAAGCAGAGGATTTAGATTCATTTTATTCTCATTCCCATTATTTTTATTTATTAATATTTTGGTTTTGACTACTATTAATAACATTTTTCTTCATAACTTGATCTGAAACAACATAAATAGTGGCATTGAAGTTATGGTTTAACACATTAGGACTTTTACTTTGATAATAACAACTATTTTGACTGGGGGTAAAATTTTACCTATTGGGACCATAATTCCTATGACCACTATCTATGGCTACTTGATATATCCTTAATGCATTTCTAGTGCTTTTTTTAAAAATATTGATAAGAGAATTTTTATACATCTTCCCTAGTTTTATGCTTAACATAATGGATGAAGAGATTTCATAACTCTCTATCATCCATATTGGGATCCCTATAAAAGTATTATATTACTTGATTCCACCTCATGATAAAGTGGGAAATAAACTCATTAGTCTCTTCTTTGATATGAATATATTATCATATGCCAATGTATAGTATTTTTCTCATGTCAAACAATTTTAAAAAAACTAGCAATGGGTTATTTAAAGCAATGGATATAATCCTCATTAACATGATAGTATCAATCTATGATGATTCCTTCAAGATTAAATGAAAACAAATCCACTCTTACATTACAAGGGATCATTTCTCTAAGTGTAATAAGATAAGACTTAATGTGATCATTAGGGTCTCCCTCTCCCTTGTATATAGTAATTTAAAGGAATGGGATAGGTAATATAACTCATGAAATCATGTTATAAAGGGTATTCTTAAGGTATTTATAATAATTTCCCATTACACTAAAATATTTCAAATATCATCATAGTAGATCTTAGGAGGGAGAGTTGGATAAGATATTGAAGTGAAGGTACTAGGGTTAAATGTTATCACTTGATTATGTGTAGGATGGAAAGATAGAAAATAATTTTCCTGATATGTGGATTTGGAGTACATATGAAAATATAGTGGTAAATATCTGAAATGGGTGGGTGTTAGTCGATACATAACAAGTCAAAGTGTATAAGTTAATAGCACTAGGTGATGCATGGTTAGGTGACACATAAGACGGAAATGTAACAATATGAATATATTTTTTAGGATATAAATAAGGTGGTGTGGTAGAAAATATATTGGGATGAGTGATATATTAAAGAGGGGTGTTATCAAGAATATAATTATGAGGTGTATAAACTAGAAGCTCACTATGTCCATGCTACTAGGAGTATTATAAGGGATAAAAACCTTCCATATTTTGGTAAGATGAAGAATTTATTTGAAGTGAATTAATTTTATTTATACTATATTGGTAATGGGTTAATGTAATTCTAGTTTAAGGATAATGGCTTTAGTTTTATAGTGTTTTATAACTCCCTAATTTGACAGATTTATTTGAGAGGAAGTTTGGTTTTTTTCTAGGTATTGAATGTTTCTTGCCAAGGTGGAGATGAGATCATTGGTATTAGAAATAAGGATTGGTTTAGACACCTCCCTTTTATGAGGTTTAAATTCATGGATGATAAACTAATAGTAATTTATTTATGTTTGGTTTTTCATAAATTAACACATTAGATTGTTCAGTAGTAATTATATTGGAAATATTTGAGATAAAAGGAAGTAGAGGTAGTTGAATTATATCTAATTCATATTATATGGTTAAAAACATTTCACTTTAATAATTGAATATTGAAATTATATCAAAATATTGGGTTTGTAAGCTAACTTGATGTTTGGTCAAGACATGTGAATAAAAATGACATCCTCAAGTCAAAGTCATATCATTTGAATCATGATCATTATTATAGGTCTCTAAAGAGTCTTATAATTATTATAACACCACACTATATTTTGTGTGTGGGATAAAGGAAGAATATTTGTAATAAATAGATGGATTTTCAATATTTTAATTATTTTAATCATCAAAATTATCTCGATTGGGTATTAAAGGTCCATCCCAGATTCAAACATTGTTCTAAAGGCATCCATGTCTATGGGTATGTTAAAATCCTCACTAGACATATTTTAGAGTGTATGAACATGCATAGAATAAATTTTATGGAAAAGATATGGAATAAAGATAAATAATATAAAAGATGGAAATTGAAAAGGTCAAGCCTTTCTCATCAGCTTCACCAAATTTTTGCATATGGAAAGTGACATGTTAACCTTATGGACTTAGTTTCCTAGGGTAAGAATGAGATAAATGAAATGGTTAAATATAATGAATGGGTGGGGATCATTGAATTGGATAATATTGTTTAATAGGTTGGCTTATCTTTGTTTGATTATTAACTATGTGCTCTATAGAGTGTGCTCTTCTTATCAATATTCTTATATTTCCTCGTAATATTCATTTTATGTAGAAAACCATCTAGCAATGAGGTATTTATAATGGCCAGATTTAAAGAGGAATATATAGCATAGATCATAGATCAATACTAATTTATTTGATTGGGTATAAGTTAGGTTGGATTAACTTTGAGATCTATCAAACTCTATTGGGTTTGTCTCATCTAGGTAATGTCATCCAAAAAGCTGAATAAATGGAACAATGTTAGACCTAAGGAAGTAAATTTAAATTGAAAGTGATGGTTAACTAATTTATGATCTAATAAATGGATTTTTATACTTATTTAGGATTTAACTTATGTAGTTTAATTATTTAAGTCCTATAATTAACTATTATCAAATGTGATAATGTGGTCAAATGGAATACTATTATCCAAATATCTTTGTCAATATCACTTTGTGAAATTTTTACATGTATAAGGGGGATTACTCATGGGAAATAACTTATCCTATGTGGATGCACTTATTCTAGGGATGTCATATAAGGATTCTACTATGAATTTTAATTTTTATGACTCAACTAAGATATTTTTAATTTTTAAATGTATGTGTGCAAGATTATAGATAATGTTTTTGAAATGGAAAAAAAATGTAAATAAAAAATCCAAAACATGTTTAAATAAAAATAAATAAGTAACATCATATATAACCAATCATAAACATATTATTTGTTTTATTACAATTAACAAAATTATATTTCTTTAATTACCTAATCATATACAAGATGAATGAAATCAAAAATGTCTTTTATTTTTTATCTTTTTAATGTTTATGCATGCAAATAAACTAATTAAAATTACAATGCTCAAAATTCAATATATATATATATATATGTATGTATGTATGTATGTATGTATGTATGTATGTATGTATATATATATATGTATATATATGTCTATATATATATATATATGTATATATATATATATATATGTATATATATATATATATGTATATATATATATATATATATATATATGTATATATCTTTTTAAATGTCTAAACAAGGCTATAAGTAAATTAGCTAAATACTATTGTGATTTTATATTTTTAGATCTAAACAATGCAATAATAAAATATAAATGTTTTAAATTCTTTTAATTTTATGTGTTTTCATATTTTGAAATGAATGCAAAACTAAAAATGAAATGATTTATTTAACTAGATATGAAAATGTAAATATTAAGTAAAGATGAATTTAATATTGATGTGATATTTTGGATTGATGCAAACCCTATTTATGGATAAACTAATGGAAATAAAATAATTTTTTTAATAAAAATATTCTAATATGATCCTATAAATGAAGACACAACATTCAGTATTATGGATAAACAAATTAGAAAAAAATTATTTAGAAGAAATGACATGTAAGCATGGGTTATTATAGGTAAACCTTCCATGTCTAAAAAATAATAAAAATTAGATATTTTTTTCTTTGAGAGGATAAATAAAGATAAATAAAATACATTAAAAAAATGAAGTAAAGTGATGACCTTTAGAAATATTTAAAATGGATGCCAGATTCACACATGTAATTTATTATTTTCACTTAATAAGATAATGTATATTTATTCAAAGTGACATATGAGTAAAAAGGATAAAATAGATATAAATTTAATGATATTACATCTAAAAAATAATCACTATGAAATGGAGTAAAATAAATTCATGCACAAACAAACATTATGATTAAATTTAAATTCATAGAAATTAAAAAGTCATGGAATCTTGAATAAATGAAAATATTGGATTCTAGATTACCTAGATCGATAGTAAGTTAAGGCATAGATCACAACATTATAATATGCATAGAGGTGTGAAAATTTATTATAAAAATATCTCAAATGTTTATACTTACACTAAAGATAATTGTCACATAAATACATGAAATAAGGATATTATATAGGCTAGTTAATATATCCCATTAACCACAATAATAACCAATTATTTAGCATTAAAAATGCTAAAGTTTGACGGCTTATTTAAACATCCATTAAAAAATATTTTATATTTATCATATTTTACTAAATGGGAAAGTTGAATAACATAGAGAAACTACAAAGGAAGCATATTCAAATTCACACAATAATTTATTTATCTATCATATTTATTTTTGAACACAAATACAAATATATAGGATATGTGTATCCTATAATTAGGGATATTAATATCCCTAAAAAATATATCTCATCTATATATATTAACATGATATATATTTTAAACTATTTAAAAATGTATTTATATAACAAAGTAACCAATATTAACTACAAACTTACCGTAATAATTATATGGTAAATAACATGGGAACATTAGTAAATTCTAACATTCACCCACCTAATTTGAAAATGGTAAAACATAAACTATTATTTAAACTTAAATATGACTCTTAACTCATAACCTTGATATAAAATAGACGAATTCCTTGTCAATCTTTCCATGGTTTTTAACAAGTTTACTACAAACCTAGATTCGAATAGGGACCCATCAACCTATTCACCTCGTGTAGTTTGATGGATCACCATAAACCATTTCAGTATCTACGAGTGTTATAATAAATATTGATAAAAATTATACAATTCATACTCTAAATTGGTTACATATGAATCTTACTCATATTTCCCATTTATTATAAAATATACCAGCAACATAAAAAAATGCCCATCACACAACTAGAAAATAAAATACCACCAAAGCATATCTGTGTCCCTATCATTGGTCAATGATGAGAGGCATATAAATCATCCTTAATTAATTTAATCTGACCTCTAACATAGGGATTTAATTAATTTATTTGTAAGTCCTTGATGTAATAATGTGTAGTCAAGCATTGACATTTTTGAGGTTGAGCTAGTTTAGGTTTAGTTTTTGCATCATTCTCGACTTCAAGATTTTTGTAAATTCTATTTTCTTGACACTTGACATTTTGGATATCAGTTTTAACTAATAATTCATCCTATAAAATGATAAATTTAGACATGGATGACTATATTTTTGAAACTAGAGATAGACTTGCTCTCAATGACAACTTTGTTGACATATTTGTTAATGATCCAATAAAATTTAATGACTTCACTTTTACTAAAATTTGATAATTTTTAAAATTTAAACTAATCAAAATAATTAATGATCAATTAATTTATCCTAAAAAATACTATAATTTATAAATTGACATGACCTCTAGACAAACACTATTGATAACCATTGCTCTCATTGCCTTCTAAATTTTGAAGACTGTAATTAAAAGAAACTTTAAAAATTAATTTTAACCACACTGACACTATTAAGTAAAAGAAAAAATGGAATTTTATGTAGAATTAACCCACTATGACTTTGATAAATAAAATAAAAAGACAAGACAATAAAAAAATGAATCAAACTATTATAAAAATTAACACATTTGTATAGTCCACATGAGGAATGGTAAAAACTATAGAATTCACAAGAATATTGTTGAAAGACATTAGATTATTCTAATTAAAATATCAATATTTTACAAAAAATCATGGAGCCTTATGAATCTTGGATGTCTATTTATAATTTTTCATGGAGCTCAATGGGAATCATAGACAAGTTGATGATGGAGAGAGAATGCACAAAATGAAGTAAAATGGGCACAAATATGGAAAATGAAAATTAAGCACATGACCTTAAGTATATGCATTTAAATCATAGTAATATTGTTTCAAATTTGACATAATTGAACAATATCAAAATTAACACATGCATGAGTTTAATTTTCACTTTTATGTCTATAATATGCCATAAAGTGGTTGTTATTATTAGAATAATAAAATACTATGCCAAATTCTATATTATAAAAAAATATAACTATGTAGTGTACCTAATAAATATTTATAAAATTAAAAAAAGTTGAATACTATTTAAAGTTATATCTTGAATCTCTGATGTTGATGACTTGGAAAATAATGTAATAGAATTGATTTCTTGGAGTGAATATCCTCAGAATGACAAACTAATTTAATATATTGGAGGAGGTAACAATATAAAATTGTGAAGAATGAAAAAGAAACTATAATCTTTCTTAAAATTACATGAAGTAATTAAACATATATAATTTCTTGTACAAGAATCTTATGGCTCCCTGATTTGATACAAAATTTTGTATTTATCAGATTTTAATTAGTAGAAGATCTGAATACATAGAGAAATTACACAAGAAGCATATTCAAATCCACACAATAATATATTTTTGTGTCATATTTATCCTTTGAACACCAATACAAATCTATAAGATATGTGTATCCTATAATTGGGGATATTCATATCCGTAAAAATATCACTCGTCTAGTTATATTAACATGAGATATATTGTTAACTCTTCAACAATATATCTATATAACAAACTACAAATATTAAGTATAAACTTATTGTAGTAATTATACGATAATTACCATGTGAACATTAGTAAATTATACTACAAGCTAAGAATAAACTAGACACAAATATATGGTCAAGTAAACTTAAACATGTTAAATCTAGGGTTAATCCATCTAGGGTTGAGGACTACCTATATTAGGCTTAAAAACATGTAATTACAATATTTCATCAAAAAAAACCACAAATATGCACTTTCATATTCATATATTAGTTATCTAGAAGCTTGTGTAGGATAAACAATCAAGGATGAAGATATGAATAAATATTTCTCTATACTTATATTGTCTATTTATATTTCAAAGGGAAATCCAATTCAAATTTTTGATAATTACTAAAGAGCACATGAAATATTTTTATTTTGTATTTGATTCAAATTTTAAAAAATATAAAATAAAATAGAAGGAAATATATAATAAATAAACTTAAAACCTTTTCAAGTGTAGATGAAAAATTGGAAGTGCGTTGTTAGTTTTGGGTCTTCAATTTTCAAGATACACCCTCCATGTAGTTTCTAAATTTGACCTAGAAATATTTTTATTTAGCAAGAGGGATTTTAAATAATGAAACTAAAAAACAAAAGAGTTAAGGGAAAATTAGTAGTTCTATGGTTGGCATTAAAAAGTGATAAAATGTAGGTTGTTCATTCATGAATTTTCCATTCTAATTTTCAAAGTAAATATAAATATTTTTAAAAAAAAGAGGGTAGTAAGGAGTTTATTGGGATAATGGAGAATAAAATAGGGGTGGTGGGGTATTAATTAGCATGATAGGGATTTGACTACGGTGGTGGACTAAAATTAAATTATTAATTAACTAAAAATATTTCAAAACACATGTTTATTGGTTGATTTGGAAGTTCTAATAATCATGAGAAAACCACCACTTTAATTAGATTGGTAGTTTTTATCTTAGCATTACAATTAGAATATTTATTATTAAGATTATTAAATTACTATTATCAACCCAAGTTTCACCCTTTTTAGGATATTATTCAATTTTGCTTCAAGTTTGGACTAACATGGGAATGGCCTAAAGAATGTGGGTGACCCTATAATTAGACCAGACCTCTAGATTATGGGGCTAGCTCACCTGGTGCATCTATTTGGCTTAGTTTACTAGGAAACATTACTAATAGGGTGGAAAGGTATATAAAGTGCATAAAAAATCTATTTGAAGGGGTGATGATGCACCAATATGATCATTCATCCACTCAATTTGAACTCCTAATGACACTAGTAAACTAGAAATGAACTAAAACATTATCTCCAATAACTTTTAAGAAATAATATTTCATATTAATGTCTTGATGAGTGATTATACCTTGGAGGTGAAGGGTAAGAGGCCTATCTTGAGGCACTTCCAACTAGATTACTCTCTAATCATTATCACCAAACCTTGACACTTCAAAAAAACCTTCATAAGACAACTTATTAGCATATAGGTGTGATAAGGACATGATAAGGTTAGATTTATACCACTTATCACATCATAACATGCACATACACACTATAACCAATCATGGAAAAGCTTCAATAGTTTATTAATTAGTCCAATAGGTTCATCAAGTACAAAACTAGGTAGAGTTTACTCATATCCATGTGAGGGATACTAATTTTTGCCTTCAAAACTCAATGAATAGAAGCGTATAGATAAAAGAAGAGGGAAAATGTTATAAAACTCTTTGAATAAGTAAATATATCATAACTTATTCCACATGATAGCTACAATAGTCTTCCATACTTTTCCATGAATTGAAGGGTATTTAATGAGTGTATTTAAGATGGTCAAAGTCTATTTTTAGAAAAAATTGACCTATGAAAGGTTTATGCATGCCATATTTAATAGATTAACTCTCTTCTACTAGTTACAATCATTGAATAGACACAAATAACCAACTTCCATGAAGTATTAACTAACTACCTCTTCTTATGTGTTGACTATATCCATTAAACCATCAAAATCCTTCATAAATGCTTATGAAAATAGAACTTGCTTACTTTAAGGGGAAATTATAGATGTTTATATATAATTCATTAAACCCATATATTCTCTCTATGCCCATGAGTTCCTCCATTTGTTGATCAAGTAGACCTATTAGGCCTAATTACTTGACTGTGTGTGTTAGAAATCCATGAAAACTCATATGAGACCTTAATATAATATTAACAAGCATGTTACAATCCTTAAACAATTATTTCACACCATGATTCAACTCTTAAAAGTATTACACACATGTAACCTTCCTTCACCTAGGTAACTAGGCCACTTTTTCTTTCATGTCTACTAACTATCAATTTGGAGGAGACATAAATGAATTCATAGGCTTATTTTTGGATCGATGGAGTCTTGGGAAGATGAAACAAAAATTAAACCTTCCACTCTAATGATTAGAAAATTCTCAAATAACTTTAAAAATTATTCTATACGTAGTTCCTTAAAAAATATTGTTTTTTTATCAAATTCATATACTGACCATACAACTTGATACCATGGTTAGGGTCTCATCTGAGTGAACTTTGTGGTCCAAGTGTTTTTAGGATCATTCAAGAGTGTTTGAGTGTAAAAATATCCATTTTTTGCATGTCTAATCTACATTAAGGTTTAAGAAGGGATTTTAAGGTCTAACATCCTAATGATGGTTCATAAATATGAGACCTCTAATGTTTAGTCCATAGACACACCTAAAACATATAAAATTTTTAGGGTTCCATGCATCTTATGTGGAGAGATGTGAGTACAATTTCGTGAACCTTGAGCTTTCTACAAGTATCTTGGACATGTTTATATTCTTAACCTTTTTTCATAAACCTAGACCCCTCAACCTAACTCATACCTTATATTTCATGTGTGTTTGGGTCCTCAACTCCTGATATGAGCATTTGCCTTGAGCCTTTTGTGATGAGAGATTGGACCATTTAAATAGGAAACTTAAGTTGGTTGCTTAGATTGTATAGTTCAAGGTGGACTTCATGATCCAAAATGACTTTTTGATTGAATTATCTACTTCAAACATATCTAATAGGACCTATACCATCCTATCATACTTTCTCTTATCCTTGGATTTTTTTGAGATGTTCTAATTGTACCCCAAGGTGGTGGTGGGAGGCCTAAAACATGGTTTCTAATATTAAAGGCCTATATTGAGCATCATAGGTCTATGTGATCTATAGGTTAATTGAGGGCACCAACGTCATCATAAAACATTTTTCACTTATCTCTCATTATTATTTATGTACCTCCATCTTCTCAAACTCCAATTCTACCTCCATTCCATCATATAAGTCTAATTCTACTTCACTATTTTACCTATTATCTTGGTAGTAGTATGGGGACCTTAGTGATTTATTTTTTCCTTTTGTTCATGGAGTCTCAACTCACATGTTATGTCCTTAGGCCCTAAAAAATTTCCCAAGATTATATATACTATAAACATATCTCCTCTACCTATCTTAAATAATTGGGCTTAGGTTTTCTTTTTTACTAGGCTTGAGTAGCCTTAAGACTGCATTTGGTGTTTTTTTATGCCTCTAATTGAGGTTTATATCACCATGAAACCTTTTAAATATGATTTCAAAATTTCTCTTCATATTTTCCCATCTCCTAGTGAGCCCAAATCATATGAGAATTCCTTCAACTTTTTATATAGGCTTATTTGTATCAAGTTTAGGCCTAAAAACCTAATAGGTCATTAAGTAGCCACTAAATTGAGGACCTTATGACTTGAAAACATTTATATAACCTTATAACTCACTTTTAAAATTTTACTCAACCACTTAATATCCAAATAGTATGCATACATATCCAAACTACATGTACATGCGGATATAGGCCTACATTAGGCCTTCTTTAGGTATAATAGGACTTTTTTCCTCAAAGGTTTAATTAGGTCAATGAAGAGACTAAGAATCATGAATAAATTAATTAAATATATATGTATAATAATTAAATCATCATTTATATGAAATGATTAATGTTCACTTCCCCTTCTTAAAAGACCTACTTATAGGTGTCTACTGTAGCTAGTGATATTGGATTATGACTATGTTGTAGGAAAAAGATTTTCCTATGTCTGATGTTTAAGGAGTGGACTTATTCTCTATGATTATATTTAAATTTTTTTTGGGATCTTCCCATTCTTCTTATCAATAACCCTACCTATAGAAGACAATGAGGTGTATTTGGGCCTATGTGTATCATCTTGAGGCCTATTAAGCCTAGTTAGGTCATTAGGTTATTTTATCAACTTGAGACTCTTTTCACTGGGATAATTTTCATAACTTTTGACCTTTATAATTAGGTGTATCCAACTAATACATCTTTAAATCAGGGTTTCTTGATCACATTTCTCCTTATTTATCGTCAGGCATGTAGTTGTATCTATAAGCTTACATTATATGTCTTCTTCTTAAGAGAGGTGAATAACTTGCTATCTTATAGAGGTTGGGGGTGTGGATCCTACTGATAAAACTAATCAACTCATCATTTATGCCTCTTCATATGCTCATATAACTCTTTAAGTGTTTTCAATTTCTCTTAAACTCTAATTCAACAATGACACCTCATCTCTTAGCCTCTGTAATAAGCATGGTATGACTATAGGTTTATCTTGCATAGTAGATTGAGGGTGGGGATGGTCAATGCATAATTAAATGATGAAGAGGAATTTAAGTTACAAAAAAATAAGTGGATACACATGAAGGATATTTTGTGTACTCTTAACACCACCAAAGACCTTATGCAGCTATTATATCCTCCATGTGTAGATGAAACCATATTTACTCATGATAGTAACACTTTTGATAGGGCATTAGAGTGATAACTTGATTTATTGGTGGATTAGATGATTTTAGGAGGTATATGAGGATTTAAAATCTTCAAGTAACCCATTATATAGTTTAAAACATCATTCACCTTTATTTCCATACACTAAAGCATCTACAACTAGGAGAAACATTGTCTACCATCTATAAATAGAGAGAAATGAATATTTATTGATATAAAACCACCACATGTGTGAATTAGTTTTGGAGGGTAAGGGATTTGGAATATAAATACATATATAACACTTATCATTGATTTTCAAAAAATTGTCCAAAATGGACAAAAAATATTACATTTCCAAACCTTTCACAAATGAAGGTCATTGGAGTGACCATATTGTTATCCATTTTTCATAGAGTATATGGAATTAGTTTCTAGATAATTTCCATGGATAATAATTTAAATATACCCCCTTCCTTTCCCAAAATATTTAGATCCCAATCTTCTCTCTCATGCCCATACCATCCACAAACCTAAAATCTCTCTTGAGCTGCCAAAGAGCTTGGTAGGGAGAGAAAGTCATTTATTGGTTTTTTTGACATTGTTTTATCATTAAACTTACCCAAGAAACCTATAATTAACCCACCTTCAACCTTTTACTCCCCTCTATATATACTTGATAATACAATTTTGTAAAACCTATAAAAATACTAAAAAATACCTATTTTCTTGTATTTATTTCCATATTTCAAGATTTTAAAAGCAATGGAGATCATAAAGAGGGAAGACATGGGTAAAATATAATTTTAAATCTATTTTTATGGAAATGGAAGATCTTAAAAGTCATATTTGTCTTTTGTGGGGTCCACTTAGTGAGCGAGGAGTGAATATGAGTTCTAAAATGGGCCTTTAAGGATATGAAATGCATAGTGAGTGACAATATGATTAGAGTGGGATATTTTTAAGAAATTTATAATGAAATTTACATCAAAAAACTTCCCCTTTAAAAGTTTTATATGGTATATAGGAACATGTATCATGTTTGAGGATCATTTGACACTATGAAAGGGGTTGATCAAATTTTGAGACAAACTTGAGAAAATATACCAGGGAGAATGACTTTGACACCTATAACTAGGATTACATTAGGACCCAAACATAGTTTATACACCATTCACTTTTATTAACAAGTCTTTCTCACAAGGAATTACTTGAAATATGCCCATTTACCATATGAATTAATAACCTTAAAATTCCCAAATTACCTTAACTTTGTCAAAAGATCATTAATCTCATCAAACAGGGTTAAGAACATTATTTGGACATTACAAGACATGTTGACATTCCCTTTCTCACTCAAAAACCATTATGATGATCTAGCACATCACCTAAATACTCAATACATTTAATAGATATGATGATCACAAGCAAACTCTATGACACTTCTAATAGTGTTGAATGACTTCAAGAAGTAATTTAGGAGACATCATCAATCAAGAGATCACCATGTGTAGCCTTGGGTGGGTTACATAATAAATTTTTTGGTTATAGGGGCTGGCACTTGGCCTATGATGCCAAATTTCCAACATTTTTGGTTACTCACATGGGTTTACCATCCTATTGGTCAAGAAAACCTAGTCACTCCTTTTGACAATGATGACTCAACATGGCTCACGAATTGAATGACCACCTTATTGTACTATCAAATATATTTAGTACTTTGTGACACCTCTTAGTACTATGTAAGAAACCAAAAAAAACACAAGGAAAAATAAATAAAACACACCTAACACCTCAGAGGCAAACAAAAAAGACATCTAAGAAACTAAGGAAACTCACTACAGACTTATGTATGAAACACTTATTGAAATAAGAAACAACACTATAAATAAATAACCTAAGATTAACTTCTTTCCTCCAATATCAAATGAAAAAATTCTTTTATCACTATGGCACCTTAAGTTTTACCATGTCTTGGTTTGGATCTAATCAAGAACTATTAACTATATGAGGGCTCCCACTTACAACTAGGGGCATTGTCATGTTCATGGACTCTTAAGAAAGTAACTAGACCTTCTAGCTCCATCGATAGGTTCATGGAATTACATAAGTGAGTCAAGCACCCAATCATACTCATTTCACACTTGTCTTCCTTTCATGACCTATGTCAATTCTACCTCATTCATAATATATTCCTTATTTGTGATGCTCTCATGCAATGATTGCATTTACAACTCAACTGGTAGGTTTTTATTAGTGTCTTGATTTTTCTCGTGAGACTCAAAATGATCAGTTGATCTAATGTTCCTTTTGAGATATTTATCAAGATTCTCATGGGGTAGACATATACTATCTAAGCTTGAATAAAACTTATCCTAGTCTTCCCAAAAGTCCATATCTTCACGATCAATTGGAAATACATGGAGTTAATTCTTATTATTAATATTTTTTTATGAAGCATCATGTTGATCAATCATCCCCAACTCTCCCATAGAGTCATGACAAGTCTCATGATCTACTACAACATGTTAATCCTCATCTTCTATGAATAATGGGATCTCATTAATCTATTAAATCTCTAACTAATCTTGTTTTGGCATTTTTGAAAATGAATTTATTTATCCAATCTCTAAAACATTGGTGGTACCTTCATTTTAAGCCTCAAATTGTTATCCTACTCCACCATTCCAAGTTGTCATGTTGAGCTCTTCTATTTCACCTAGAAATTCATGATACAACTTCTTCCATTAATATTCTAACTCACTTGGAATGTTTTGAGATTCAAAAATGGTATCATGTGAGTTTTTTCCATGACTATATCCTAGAGGAGGAGTTACATGTGTTTTGTCTTCATCCACCTCACCATCATGGAATTTTGACTACTTCACATCATTCATTTTTCCTTTGTGTTCAAATTTTTATTTTTTAGAATGGATAGGTGTAACAATATAAATCTATTCCTCATATAATATTGAGGTATCCCATTCAAATTGATCTTGAAAATTAGTTGTAATTGAAACATGATCAAATTCTTGAAGGACTATCATCTCACTAACAAATCTTGGTAAGTTGTTTCCCACACTTGGATGTTCAAAATTTATATTCAATGAACTGGTTCCTCTTCATAAGAGGATAGGGTGGGAGGGAAAGATACCACATTATATTGTTTAATAGCTACTAAAGTATACTTCCAACTTGGAGCTTTAGGGGAATCAAGCTTAGAAAATAGATTCTTCCTCTTCCATTCTTCAATGGACTTGTCAAATTCATATGTACCTTGATCTTCATGAGTGACTATAGTATCAAGAAATGATGGGAAACTTGGAAAGCTTGAGAGATCTCCTGAACTATCCTTCATGCATCTCTCCTTTTCTTGATTATGAGTATGCATATGATAAGGTTATATTTTGAGGGTAGGAATAACACATTCTAGGGCTCTAGCCATGAAGGCCTCTAAGAGAAATTTGTTTTAGGTTCTTAAGAAGGCATGGGTGGATCTTTAATATGATATAAAACACATGGATATTGATTAGGGGTAGGATAATAAAGGCAATCTATAATTGATGTTTTTGGTGTGTGTGGATCAATATGACACTTAGAGAGTGATCTAGACCTGATTTTGACTCCTAGACCATACCCAATATTACAAACCATATAATACAATTCAAAGGACAAGCATCCCTCAATCTTTTCCCTAAAGTGACTAGACAAACATAGAGTAAAATAAGGTGGCAAGTCTACATCAATGATGTCTTTTTCAATTGAGACCTTTCAGTGAGCATGAAGTTTAAGTTGTAGGTTTTTTATAAGGCCAAATGTTCTTCTAGATGATCCATTTAATTACAATTCAACATTAGATGTGGGATCATACACTAGATTCAAATTGTCATCCATTAGCTTATGGATAACTAAATTGCTTTCCCTATCATCAAAAAAACAATTATGAACTAAAATCTCCAATGACCATAGAGATAATAAAATGAGATAGAGTGGTTAACTTAACAAGGTATTGTTGGTTTATAAGGATATTTTTCTAATAGATAAGGTCTTGGCATTCAACATCCTCCATCTACCATGATTACTTAGGAGGATAAGAGGGATGCTAAGGAGGTGGAGGAGGTTCAAAATGAGGTTGATAATATTAGATGTAAGGAGGCTCATTATAGGGTTGATAAGGGTAAACATAAGGTTTATAGGGGTTATAATGGAATTGATGTGTGTCATAGGGTTGATGATAATGAGGTGAATGATATTTTTTCCCATAGGTAGCCATAAATCATGATGAGTCATATACATAAAAATGAAAATCATGAACAAGAACTACTCTTACCCCTAATATGCTGACTTGTGATGCCTTCTAGTATGAAACCTGACTGCAAGTCTACTTTTTGAGTACTTGAAACACTATGAGATGACTGCAAGGCTAAAATTGAGTCTCCAATGCTTAAATATAGTCCCACTAAGCATGCCATAATTATTAACAACCTAGGTTTAACCCTTTAAAGGAGATTGTTCAATTTTGATACAAACATAGAACTAACATGGGAATGGCCTAAAGGTTGTGGATGACCCCATAATGAGACTAGACTTATAAATCATGGGTCTAGCTTCCATAGTGCATATTTTTGGCTCATTTTACTAAGACATATTACTATTGGGTTTAAAATGGATATAAAGTGCATAAAATAAATCTCCTCTAAGGGGTATTGATTCACCAATATGATCATTCATCCACTCAAATCAAATGCCTAACAACACTAGTGAACCATAAATGAACTAAAACATTATCTCTAATAATTTTTAAGCAATAATATTTTGTATGAATGTCCTAATGAGTGATATAAATTGGATGTGAAGGGTGAGACAACTATATTAAGGCACTTCTAACCAAATTACACTCCAAACATGATCACCAAACTTTAACACTTCATAGAACCAACATAAGACAACTTATCAGCATATAGGTGTGATAAAGACATGATAAGGGAAGATTTATAACACTTATCACATCATAAAAATCACATAAACACTATAACTAATAATGTAAAAACTTCAACAGTTTATTTATTAGTCCAATAGGTACATCAAGTATAAAACTAGGTAGAGTTTCCTCATACCTAAGTGAGGGATACCAATTTTGGCCTTCAAAAATCAATAAATAGAAGTGTTTTGAGATAAGAAGAGGGATAATGTCATATAATTCTTTGAATAATTCAAAATATCATAAATTATTCCATAAGATAGTTACAATAGTCTTCCATATTTTTCCATGCATTGAAGTATCTTTAATGAGGGTCTTTAAGATAATCAAAGTGTATTTTTAGTAAAAAATCATCCATGAAAGTTCTATGCATGAAATATTTAATCAATTACCTCTCTTTTATCAGTTAAAAACATTAAATAGACACAAATAGACAACCTCCATGAAATATTAACTAACTACCTCTTCTTATGTGTTGACTATATCCATAGAACCACTAAATCCTTCATAAATGCTTACAAACATGAATCCTAATTATTTCAAGAATAAATTATAGATGCTTTTTATATATTTCATTAACAACATATAATATTTCTATGAATATGAGTTCATCCATCTATTTATCAAGTAGACCTATTAGTCCCAATAGTTTGACTGTGTGTGTGTGGCAGCCATGAAAACTAATATGAGAACATAAGATCATAGGAAAAATAATTATAAAATCCTTAAATAACTATTTCACACCATGATTCAACTCTTAAAATAATTACACTTCTATAACCTTGATTTACCTAGATAACTAGGCCACTTTCTCTTTAATGTCTATAGACTAGCTATTTGGAGGAGAGATATAGAGGCATTCACATGAATACTTTTGGACAAATAGAGACTTAATAAGATGAAACAAGTCTTAAACCTTTACCTCAAATGATTATAAACTTCTCAAATATCTCTAAAACCTATTCTCTACCCTATTCCTAAAAAATGTACTATTTTTTTATCAAATTCATATAGTGACTATACAAATTGGTACCATGGTCAGGGTCTCCTCTAAGTGAAATTTGTGATTTAGGTTTTTTTATGGTCATTAAAGAGTGTTTGAGTGAAAAAATATCCATATTTTCCAATTCTAGTCTACATTAAGGTTTAAATAGGGTTTTTTAGGTCTACCATCTTAATGATGGTTCATAAAGATGAGACCTCCAATCCCAAACTTATGGCCATGGATGTTTAGTCTAAATACCTTCCTAAAATATTGAACAGCTTAGGGTTCCATGCATTTTGTGTATAGATATGTGAGTGCAAGTTGGTGAACCTTGAGCTTTATGTAGGTAGTTTAGACATGTCTGTAGTCTTAACCTTTGTTCATAAACCTAAACCCCTCAACCGAACTCTTTATACCATGTATTTTAGGTGTGTTGGGATCCTAAAATCCTAATAATAACATTGTACTTGAGTCATTTTGTGATGAGAGATCTGAGAATTTGAATAGGCAACTCAAGATGACTACCTAGAGTATGTAGTTTGAGGTGGACTTCATGACCCAAACTAACTTTTTGATTGCATTATTTATTTCAAACATCTCTCATAGGACCTATACCATCCTATTATAATTTATCCTATCCTTGTTTTATATTTAGAGGTTTTGAGTTTACCCTAATGTGGTGGTGGGTTTTGAGGCCTAGAACATGGTTTCTAGGCCTAAGACCTAGATTGAGAATCAGAGGTCTAATTAGATTGTAGGTTACTTGAGGTACTCAACCTCATCATAATAAATTTTTCATTTAAATATCATTATTATATAGCTACATTTAGCTTCTCAAACTCCAATTTAATCTTTATTCCCTCATATAAGTCTACCTATACCTCATTATTTTACCTATAACTTGGTAGTAGTGTGGGGACCTTAGTGTTTTATTTCCACCCTATGTTTATGGAATTTAAAATCACATTTTATTCCATTATGTATGAAAAACATTCCCAAGATTATATACTCTATCAACATCTATCCTCTACCTATCTTAAATAATTAGGCTTAGGGTTTGTGTTTCACTAGGATTAAGGAGTGCTAAGACTAGGTTTGTTGTTTTTTATGCCTCCAAATAAGGTTTATGTCATCATGAAACATTTAAAATATGCTTTTAGACTTTCTCATCAGATTATATTTATCTCTTATGGGCCCCAAATCATATGAGAATGTATTGAGATTTTGATATAGGCTTATATGTATTTATTTTAGGCTTAAAGGCCTAATAGGTCATTAACTAGCCACCATCTTGAGGTCCTTATGACTTGAAAACATTGATACATACTTATCACTCACTTTTTTAGTTCTTCTCAACCCCTTAATATCAACACAATATGCACACATCTCCAACTTACATGTATATGCCTATTTAGGCCTACATTAGGCCTTGTTTATGTATAATAGGCATTTTTAGGCAAAGGGTTGCATTAATTCAATGAAGATACTGAGAATAATTCATAAAAAAAATACTTCTCTATGTCCAATAATTCAACTTCCATTTCTATGAAATTTTTAGTGTTCACTTCCCATTCTTAAAGGACATGCTTGTAGGTGTGTACTGTAGGTAATGATCTTGGATTATGATTATGTTGTAGGAATAAAAACTCCTTGTGTGTGTGTCTAGTGTTTGAGGAGTGGATTGATGTTCCATGATTATCTTATAAATTTGGTGGTATCTTCCCAGTCTTGTTGTCAATAACCCTACCTATAGAAGACAATGTGGGCTACCTGGGTTTGTGTGTATCAACTTGAGGCCTATTTATCCTAGTTACGTCATTAGGCTATTTTGTCAACTTGAGGATCTTCTCAATTGGGAAAACTATCATACCTTCTAACCTTCCCAATTGGGTGTCTCCAATAGATAGATCCTTCAAACATGGCTTTTTGATCAAATCAATCCTTACTTATAGTTAGGATTGTAACTTACATCTATAATCTTACACTTTATGTGCTCCACTTGAGAGAGATGACTTAGTTGGTATTTTATGGTGGTTTAGGGTGTTAAAAATAATATTTACCCTATTCAAGTCATCATATATTCCTCTTCATATTATCATATAACTTTTTAGGGGTTTTTAATGTCTCTCAGACTCCTATTCAACTGTTGCACCTCATCTCTTATCCTCTATAATAGGCCTGATATAGCTATAGGTTTATCTTGTAAAATAGACTAAGGGTGAGGATGGTTAATTCATACATTAATTATGAAGAGGAAGTGATGGTATAAAATATTAAATGGTTACACATGAAGCATATTGTGTGTACTCTTAACACCACCATAGACCCTCTATAGTTATTATATCTTCTGTGTATATATGAGACCATATTTACTCATGAATGTCACACTAGGGATAGGACCTTGGAGTGAACTTAATTTTTTGGTCTGTCAGCTAATTTTATGAGGTATATGAGGATTTAAAATCATTAATTAAACCATTATATAGTTTAAAACAACATTAACCTCCATTTTTATACATTGAAGAGTTTGCAACCAGGAGCAACACTACCTACCATCTACAAATGGAGAGAATATGAATAATCCTTACTCTCACACCCCGACACATGTCAATTATGGGTGGAGGGTAAATTATATGTGAGATAAGGACTTAAATAACACTCATCAGTCATTTATTTATATAAACTCCTCCAAAATTCAATGAAATAGTTACATTTCTAAACCATGCATAAATAAAGAAGGTCATTGAGTGACCAGATTGTTAGCCATTGTTCATAGAGTAAATGGAATGTATTTTTAGATAATTTACAAGAATAATAAGTTCAAGATATCCCCTTACTTTCCCCAAATTTTTATATGTTGATCTTCTCTCTCATGATCATAACATCCATAAACCTAAAAGGTTTTCTAAGCTACCATAGATCTTAGTAGTGAGAGAAGGTCAGTTCTTGTCATGGTTGACATTATTTTACCATTAAAATTCACTGAGATACTTATAATTAACCCACCTATAACCTTTAATTTCCTTATTTATGAACCTAATTATACAATCCTATATGTTTTATTATTTTTAGGAATCTAGTGTTATCTTCCTAAATAATAAGGAGGTCTAGAGTATGGGGAAAATTAAAATAAAATGTAGTAAAATAAAGGATTACATCAATTTGATCAAATTAGTTTTCAAAAAGGAGAAGAGTACTTATCTATAAAAGTAGGATGATTTGGATGATTAAGAGTCTAAAAACTTGTACACAAGATTGGGGCACCATCTGGAACTTGGATCTATCTTTAATTTTATGAAAGTATAGAAGCACTAGAAATAGGACACCCTAGTGTCTAGCACTATATTCCTACCCCAATTCTATTTTCCTCAAGATCTAAGATTCTTTTTTGTTCACCAAGTTTATGTGACCCTGTCTATGAAATATTGAGGCTTGAAAGTGTGTGGAGCTCATTGTAGGTCCTTTTTAATATTAAAAACCATATTTTCAGCTATGTGCATTAAAAAACAAATGCATTAAAGGCAAAAGGGGAAAAACTAGGTTAGCATAAGAATGATCACATAATCAAGAACCCATTTTGTTTTGATTGCTACCTACATTAACCCTCAAGCTAGGGTCTCATATGCATTGTAGTTTTCCATTAAGAAACATGCATAATCAATGCACATGATATATGTAAGAAATAATTTTGCTTAGGCCCCTCATTTATCAAGAATAGAAGTCTATGTGTGATATAAAATGCTGAGCTATACTATTGATTGATTTTTAATTACCTATTATGCCAAAGTAGTAAGTGCTAGATATAAAATGCCTTGTGAAGTCCTTATATAGAAGACTATTTTTTTTTAATTTTGGAGATTTTATTCACATTTTTCCAAAATAAAAAGACTTAAAGATGAAGCCAAAAAAGGGTTAAGACATATGAAGTGGGATAAATTGACTATTGAAACCAAATTTGCTCTTGGACAATAACACTAGAAACTGGACACCTTAGGTTTCAGTGTTATAGTTTTATTTGGACACTATTATTCAAAGTGTCTAGAACCTAAGGGGATGGAATAAGCATGGAAATAGTAACTTGGTTCAATAATGCTTAAGTCTGGAAGGCTACACATGACTAGGAATGGTCAAAATGGTGTCTAGGGTATGAAGCAAGACTAAGGAAAATTAGACAAAAAGACATGGCTAGATGTGAATAATACTCATATTCTCCAATTAGAGTCTCCTATGAAAGGAATATGAAAATACAAGATATGTGTGCTTGCTTGACCAATTTAGGGTGTATACATTTCCCCCCTTTTAATCTAATAATGTAATGAAATGAAGTACTAGAACAAAATAAAGACAAGAAAATGTGTACCTAAACCTACTTGCATAGAAATGAATGTGTTGCAAAGGGTCCAACACAATTCCTAGCCAAGGAAGTGGATGGATAGTTGAATAGTGCTTAGAGAAAGAAAGAATCCATGAAATGGATGCCCCTATACTAAATCTAAAAGTGGAATTTGCATAACATGGAGAAGGAGGGAAATGCTTGCCCCCAATGCTAAATTTGACTAGAATGAAAAATGTTCAAAGGCCCAAAACCAATGTCTTCCCTATGTCCCACATTGACTCATGTCATTTAGAATGTGTGTATAGAATTTGTATGTTTTAAAGAGAAAGATCTATCTTTCCTTCACTCTGAATATTTGAACCAGAACTAATAAATTCTCAAAGGCATAAAACCAATGTCTATACTCTATCCTACACAAACTCATGTACTCTAGGTTTGGGTAATATCATGGACCAACCACTATAGATGACTATGTGGTCTAGCCTAGTGACAACCTATGTATAACTATGTGTAATATAAAACTTTGATAAATGTGTAATAAGATAATGACATGTCTTACCATTGTAATCTATATAATATTGGATGATGAAGAACATAAACATATACACCTTGCCCCTAAATCTAGTATGTGAGTGATGCATGTGTATAATTTGGTAATCTATATAGCCATATGTGATATGACCTATCATATCATGACCCATGTGTAAAACTAGAGATCAAAACATTGTGCTTTGCACCATGCCTATAATCTTCTATATATTCCTATAACTATGTCATGTTGTATGAAGCTATATATGTGAGACATGTAGTAATGTACATGCCCCCAAATATGGCATCTAATTATGTATCTATATTGAAGTCACTATGAGTCCATATAATCTAAACCACTATATCTAAATAGTTAATGTATCTAAAAATTGATGGTATATCCCTTTGGATGTTAGAGTTATGTTGAGTGACCCACATAAACTGAATCACTATAAATATTGACCAATCTAAGTTGAGTGATGCTAAGAGACCCATATAGTCTAAACCACTATATAATCTTGATGAATCTATACTAAGTAATGCTAATAATCTAGATTTTGGATGTGTAATAACCATGGTGTATCCATATATTGGAGTGGATAGGCATGATATGTAATTTGTAGATATAGTAGGAATGATTCCCTACTTTTGGGGAGAGGGATGAGATCTATGATAGAGGAGTTTGAGCCAAAAGTGAAGACTAGTGGCATGTGAATAGTAACTAGGTTGATATATAGTGAATAGATCAAAAGTCTTTTATTTGATTTATGAGATATGAATTATTAAAAAGTGTTATTTATTGGTTAGGACTAAAGCTTGTGTTTAGGTATAGTAGAGATATAGAAACATTTATTATGTGGTAGGAAAATGAGGTAGTAAATAGATTGAATGGATTGAAAAGTTGATTGATCGATTAAGCTAGGTTGTTTGAATGTTTTGAATGAGTTTTTGGGTAATAGGTACCATTTTGTATGTTAGGGTACAAAAAGGATTATAGGGATGTGTGTATGCCATAATAGGTAGATGACATAGTGAGAGAGTAAGGTTTGCATGATGTTGAAAGTATCATTATCACAGTTCCATGGAATTAAATGGTTTTTAAAAAGGAGCTATAGGGTTTTAATAATGGGTAAATTAGTGTTTTGTTTTTGAATAGAACAATTACTTGATATAGGAATTTTGATTGACTTTGGGTTCAGTTGTGAATTTACTAGTTTGAGATATTGGACTTCTAGAGTGATAAAATTCTCAGGAGATGAGCACCTTTTATGACCTATTTTGATCACTTGGCAACCATGATTTAGGTCAATGGAGATATTACATTCGTGATTAATGAGAGTACCTGGTTTTTGCCTATTTAAAATCTTGTATTTGGCATTTTTAGGTTATTTTAAGTATTCTAAGAAATGTTTGGCTAGTTCTAGTGCTCTTTTCATAGAGGCAACACTCTTGTCTAAGATGCAACATTAATATCCAAGTTTTGGTGCTATTTTTCAGCACTAGTGTCCTTTTGTAGTGTTATTATCCACTAAGGATAGTTTTTTCAATTTATGAGTTATTTCATGTTATTGTGTGGCTTAGATATTTTTATTGGAATGATTAACTAATATATATGTTATTTTTTGATGTTTTTAGGGAAAGGTCTAGATGAGAGTGTTTTTTAGAGTTTAGGTGATGGAGATGTTGAGGATGTTGTCCTTGACAGATGATGATAGAGTCGTGATACATGGAGTAGGATTGGGTCATGTATGTGACTTCGGTACTATGTAGTGGGATAAGTATTTGATTACCATCTTATGTGAGAGGTGGAATGTATAAACTTGTACATTACATCTTCTTATAATGGATATCACCATGACCCTAGAGGATGTGTATTGAATTCTACATTTGTTAGTTAGTGGGCGATGGGTGACATTACAAGATGATATGGTTATCGATGCCATTGATCATGCATCCTTGTATTTTGATAGTGTGCCTTCTAGTGCACATTAGAGAGGAAATGATAGCAATGTATTATTATTATTTATTATTCAATTAAGTGTTCTACACTTGTGGAAGTGGTTAACCATGTTGTTTGCCTCATTTGTTGTAATGGATGGTTGTGGAGTTTTTATTGCCTATAGGATGTATAGGGTGGTTTATAGTGTTGATATGTATGGTACTATGTTTTCATGGGGTAAAAATATTCTTTTCCATTTATACATAGATTTATATAGATTCACATAGGATACAT
Source organism: Torreya grandis (assembly GCA_037957365.1). Classification (NCBI taxonomy): domain Eukaryota; kingdom Viridiplantae; phylum Streptophyta; class Pinopsida; order Cupressales; family Taxaceae; genus Torreya; species Torreya grandis. Next base: position 2,558,238 of record JARHVA010001476.1, on the reverse strand, counting down.
TTAGTGGTGGTGTGGGTGTGACTACTATATTACATTATTGGGCTTATGAGCACATAGTAGTTGTGTGACTGATTGGGTTATCGTGGGAGAGTTGGGAACCTCCAAATCCATTTGGTGAGTGTTGGATGAGTGATTTAGATATTTGATATCCTAGGATAGATCACTATAGATGATTTTTGGATAGACTTGAGTCCCATGATATCATATGGAGGCTTTATGGAGGATACCCTGGGTGGGAAGAAGATGGAGTACAATTGAGATATATGAGGTTTAATTATTGGATACATGACCACTAGGTTGGAGTGTATGAGCACTTTTAGTATGATCATGTGACTAGGTAGTTTGGATTTTGATAGGATGTTCTTCCTACAACATGGGTATGGTTGAGGAGTGCATGAGCACTAATGAGAGTAGGAGCTCATGTGAGACCCATTGAGGTTGAGTTGGCACCTTTACCTTTGGATGTGTGAGATGTGGCTATATATATTTATGATGTAGATGATGTGGGATGTACTAAGGCATATAATACAAGGTGGGTTGGGCATTGATGGGTTTTATTGTAGCTTGATGATGGATTGGATGCTCCTGTGTATGAGGATCTTGATCCAATCTAGATGATGGAAGGTCAGTAATGATTATATTTGAATTATGCCTAGGTTTGTCCTTTAGTTTGATTTGAATATATATATATATATATATATGAAATATAGTGTTGTACTTTTTATGTGTGTAGGTGGGGTGGGACGTGTATAGGATGAGGCACCTATTGGGATAGAGTGGGGAGATGATGAGTTTTAGGAGACAACATTGAGTTGACACTCTGAGAGCTCATGTGGCATGTTCTTGATGATGTGGTGGAGGAGGGATTAGTAAAGTGAGTGATGGTTATAGATGATATTTATGTTCCATTTTTTATAAGGATGCTATAACTATAGCTGCATATGTTAGGGTAATAAGAGAGAGAGATGAGCTGATATCTGAGTTAGATAGGCATAGGATGCCTCTACTTAATGATGGCATGGTGAGGACAAAGATTATCGATGATTATTTGGATCTTTAGTGGCATTACGTAGACTTGCATGAGGAGCATGTTTAACTATTAGTTTGAGATAGTTAGTGAAAGAGGCATACAATAGGTCGAGGAGGCATGGGATTATCAAGTACTAGAATGGATTATGAGACTAGAACTGGAGGAGAGAGTGAGACTGAGTGTGAGGGTATGATGGCCATTCATGAGTGATTGTATTTTGATACGATGTACATGTTTTAAAAATGGTGTTATATATATATATATATATATGGATGCTAGGTTAATTTTAATTTAGGAGTGTTGTGTTATTAATTTTGGTTTGAGAATTTATTGATTTTAGTTTAGGCATATTGTGTTATTGATTTTGATATAGATTGGCATATTTATAGCAAATTTTTGAGTTAGAGATGGTTGATTTAGTATTGATGTTTAAGATTGTAAATGTTTGGTAAAATGGTAGTTGGGATATGTTTTTTTATTGTTTTGATGATAAGTTCATGTGTGACATTTATATTTGATTTGCAAGCAAATATTTGTTGGTTTTTGTAATTAGGAAATTATTTGGATAAATTGATTTGCATTAATATTGGTAAAATAGGATTTGGTAAGATCTAGATTTTGATAAGCTGGTTTGAGACTAATAAATTATTTGGATGAGTTGATTGGGTTTAATATTGGTAAAAATGTATTTGGTAAGGTTAGTTGTTTGGGAATTAGGAATGTTAGTTGTTAGTATGTGGGGATGTAAGATAGCATGATGTGCATATTAATTCCTTGAGAGTGGATCAAGAATATAAAGGGTGGCTAGACCTTTGGATCCATTGTCACCTAATAATTAGAGGTATATGTGTATTATATCACTATCTGGACCCTGATGGCCAACTAAACAAATGCCCATATTGCTCATATTGTGTAGGAACATATGTTGTATTTGATACTACTTTTGTACTAACTATAGTTGTATGTGGAGATGTTGAAAAATACAACCTTACTAGATGTGCAACTAAAACTATGTGATGTAGAAGAGGCTTATTTATTTATAATTTTAGTGGATTTCTATGTGAAATAACACCTTGTGGCCTTTATTATGATGCATATGACTGAGAAATATATTTATATGGAACTATAACATGTGATGGAGGTTCATCTAATCCTAACCATAATGGGTTGTTACATGAGATTGGACCCTAAAAACATAGCTATAGTGAATATCTCTTTGGATTAGTATTCTACTATGGTGCCTGTGACTATGTTGGATATGTATATGGAACTATGTTATGTTTTCCATAGACTATGACACTATATGTGGGTTGTTTTCTATGTACTAGTTTCCAAACCTTTTGAATAGTTGGAATGGGATATCTCCTATGAGGATCTATCCTAGAACCTACATTACTCTGACGATGAGTAACCAATGATTCCTATGAAGGAATGTCTTCATATGACTTAGTTGTAGATGAATGAGGTCTATGGTTCCATGGTGGAGGATATCTTTGTGCCCCTTATGTGAATGATATGATGTCATTATCTACACATATATTAATGTAATCTTTGAGTCCATAACAATCAGTATCTCCATGTCTATTGATACAATGATATTTAGAAAAGGGCTGATGAGGTTATTTTTGTAGGAGACATGGATGTCATCAATGAGTATTAGGCAATAAAATTAACCTCCTATCTAATAGTGATGATAATATGAGACATGGGTTACCCCTCTCTGAATCAAACTATAGTGGTACCTTGGTTTTTTTTATCTATAGTACATACTATAGGTTACACTCTAAAAACTAGCTCTCTATTCTTAACAGGTTGCTTTTCTTATTATGGTTTTCTATTTTACTTAGGACATGATGGATACTATGTGGTAAGAACTATAGATAGGGGTACTATTGTGAAATCTAAGATAAGTCAATCAAATGAATCTACTTCAATCAATCCCAATTTCTTTTCCAAGGCTAGAACTGTATTACACAAGTGCCTAAAGGAGCAATCTTTCTAATATAATATATTATCTAGGAGAGGTTGGTGAAACCCTTTAATAATAATATGTTGAGCCTCTAAATCTTTTGGTTTATAGATCACGCATAACATGCATGACTTAAATTAAAGAATATAATCACTAACTGGTTCTAAAGGATTCTGATGTAATGTGGCAAGTTTCTCATATGTAACATGAGGGCATGTGTTTTCTATGTAATATCTAAGAAATTCCTCCTCTAAGTCATCATATTTATGTAAGGAACCAACAAGAAGTATATTAAAGAACCAATCGTGTTCCTTATCCACTAATGTATGCTAAAACACCTTAAGTAGAATCAATGGACTTACATGAGTTGACAAAGCCTTCTAAATGGCTCCAAGGTGTATGAATTAATTTATAATTCCATCAAATAGAGGCAATGATGGTATCTATAAATGCTTAGGCATTGAATCTTTCATGAATGTCTTAGGAAGTGGGTTACCATGTAGATCATTGGCATCCATATAAGACTTGTAATCTTTGTTTTCCAAGGTAAGGATATGTAACTTGTATTGTAATTCACCCACTGCATGCATCAATGAAATAATCTTTTGGGAAGGGATATTAGTATCTTGAATTGGTTTGTTTAATCTTTGAATTTGATCATTTATTTTAACCAAGAAAATGTTACATTTAGCAATTGAATCATAAAGAGGGGGTGTGCTCTCTGAAACCTTTGGAGGAATGCTAACTTGGACCTTAATAAAGGTACATGAGCTACCATTATTTTTAAGTGAAGAGTGAGAAGTGGGTTTTACGATAGTAGGGGGTGGCTTGGGAGATTCATTGGTATATTTGTGTTTTAGTGAATCACACACTAATTTAGTAGAGGATGTGATATTATTATTATCATGTGCATTATTTGAAATAGAATTATGAACAAAAGTAGGAGAAACATTTTGACATACATAAGATTTGAGAGGAGTGAGAGAAGAGGTAGAAACATGAGAAGCATTTCATTATTATTTATATTCATAATAATCATCATTATTGCATGCATTATCACAATTTGAATTTTGTTCATTTGAAATAGTAGAATTTAAAGTATCATTTTCCTATTCACTTTCATTCTCATATTTATTTGTATGTTCACTATCATACTCAGTATCACTTCCATCATTACTAGGAGAGGTATAAGAGAAGAATTTAATTCCTTTATAATATGCAATAAGTTATCATTAGAATTTAGAATATCATGTGTATCTATGATATCTATGGATGGATTGTATGCATTTTCTTCATTTGTAGTATGTGAAGTAAGAGTAAGTGAGTTATAATTTGAACATTCTTTCTATAAATTATAGTTTAGAGTATGAGATGTATCATTTTAACTTTGATTTGGTAATTTGATTTTATTACATTTATGTTGTTGTATTATGAACATAATAATAACAAATTATCACCTATTATAGGTTCACTTAGAAGTTCATGTCTAATTTGTTCATTTTTTGCATTGTGTATAGGAGAATGAGGTGAGAAGTATTTTTCCCATTTATCAAAAGTATTTTCTTTAGAAGAAGGGTTGAAAGAGATAGGTTTGAGAGGAGAAGATGCATCTACTTTTTACTCACTATGACTTTCATATGCATCATAATATTACTCATTGGAATAATACTAATTATCTTCATTGTAAATAAAACCAATTTCCACATTTTTAGCTAATGTATAATTTTGAAAAAATTTCCACTGATTATCATAATAATGCAAATACTTAATAAATTTATCTATGGGATGAGAGGGAAGAAGTTCCCTAGTGGCCATTTTATCTCTTTCACCACAAGGAATATGAAGAAGTGATATTAGGAAAATAAATGCAATAATAACTACTAACGTGGAAAATTTGAAAATACCTGTGACTATCTAAACAATTTGGAAAATTTTCAAAATTAATTTCTAACAATTGCAAGGATGAATGGTTTGAAGGTGGAAGACCTAGTTTAGGAATCTTGGGTTTTGGGCCAGACTTTTAGAATTTTTCAAATTACAGCTATAATTTAAATTTTAAAATTAATTTGAACAAGATAATTGCAAAAAAATATTTATACAAAAATCAACAATTTGAAATTGAATTTTTGCACAAAATAACTAATAATTTAGAAATTTTGAAAATATTTTTTCCACACTAAACAATTTTTAAAAAAATGAAATTAATTTCTACAATTCGTAAGGGAGGAAAACTTGGGGTTTGATGACCTAGTTAAGAAATCTAGGGTTTTGAGCTAGGGTTTTATAATTTTTCATAATTATGGATATAATTTAAACTATAAAATTATGTTTGAATAGAAGAATTTCACAAAAAATTGTTCAAAAACTAGAAATTTGTAAAGTTTTTTTTGCAAAAAAATATGAAGGAAAAACCCTAAGGGTACTTTGGGTTTTAAATTTGTTCAAAGTAAGTTAGGTTCACTAAATGTTTTATTATTTTTGGGAATCTAGTGCTTAGATCCTAAATAATAAAGAGGTCTATAGTATGGTGAAAATTACAATCAAATTTATTAAAATATAGGTTTACATAAATTTGATCAAATTAGTTTACACAAAGGAAAAAGGTACTTATCTAGAAAAATAGTATGATTCAGATGATTTAGACTCTGAAAACCTATACACAAGATTGGGCCACCATCTACAATCGGGATCTATTTTTCACTATATGAAAGGAAAAGAGTGTCAAATATAAGACACCCT